>JARTUT010001321.1:600000-860167 GCA_030674115.1 Micraspis discolor | reverse complement strand
CTTCACTGCTTTTAATAAAGTCCTTTATCATTGCTCGTTTGGTCTTTATATCTATATATCTCACCATGTCTTTTGTTTGGATACGAAAAGGCTCTCTAGATTTGTTCCTGAGAGCAAGCAAGTATTTCAGCAGTTCTTCTAATTCCATTTTTATATCTGATATATATATGTATTCTCTCTTCCAAATGAGAATCAATCAAATTCAGTATCTTCGATGGAAGTAAATTTTATTTTTCAGCTTACAACTGCTCTCACACTTTGACTGAGAATAACTGAGACTTTCATACACAACCTCTTCATAAATATACAAGTAGGTAACATGTTTAGGTACTGTATACCTGCAGCAGGTAATAAAACCATTGAAAACTCATTAAACGTCAGTTTAATAACTCAGGAACGGAAGTCATTATCGAGAAAGCAAATACTAAATAATTAGAAGAGATAAACATAATTATTAAGGTTTTGACTAATAAGTGTCTAAGGTGTACAAAGGTCACATCATCAAACTTAGGTACTGAGGATCCACCACAAACTGAAAAAACATTTTCCGATTTATATATGAGGTTATAAAGAAATATAATAACGAGTTTCACTCTCACATCAATTCCGAATCAGATCGGAGTTTGAAGATCTTAATTGAAGAGTATTCACCGGCAAACACAAAAGAGGAAATCGAAAAAGAAATCAATTTAGGCTCAGGAAACCCAGCCTAATTGTCAAGAGAGAATGATTGTGAGAATTAATACCTTTTTCAAATTACTCTCAATGAAATAGAGAAGCAATACATGTCTCCGAATAATCTTCACGTGTATCCTAGGTCTAAAAGTAAATATTGAGCCTCTCAAACTAAAACACCAGCCGTTCAAGATAAAAATATTATAATTTCAAAATTAATTTTAATGTCAACATCTATGTGTCTATGTTAATTCTATGACATTGACATTCAGTTTTAATTCGCTATTGCACAGATGATATAGTCATAGATAAGTGTAGACAGTTGAACATGAGTGTAAGTTGAATGCTGAATAAGTTTAAAATAAAAATTACTTAAAAATAAAACCTCTGGACTTTTGGTTATTAAACCACTGCTACTCATGACAGGTTATGGGCCCAGTGTAGTCCAGAACAAACGAAAAGAAAGAAAGTAAAGAGTTAGAAATAAAATTCAAGATAAGACACCGTTGGCGTACAAATGGCTCCTCCAAATAAACAGAAGCAATTTCTATAGAAAAGCTCACGGACGCAGAAAGTTTTCAAATATGGAGTTCCAAATAACTGTAATATTCAAAGCATTTGGAAATTGGGAAATTATAAAATGGTAACCAGAAAATTTCAAGATCTGACCAGACCAGTAGAGATGGTGGAATGGGAACAGAAAGGACGCCCAAGGCACAAAAAAATCATCGTAACCAGCATCGATAAGAAATTAATAAATCACGTCATGAATTGTGAAACCTCAAAGGAAATGTTTGAGAAGTTGTGTGGAATATTTCAGCAGGGCACTGAGGAACAAAAATTGCAGCTTGTTGAAGGATTTTTAACTACTCCTATAAAAAGGCACAGATATGTTCTCTGCACATAAGCTGTTTGCAGAACATAGTTTGTGGGTTGGAATCATTGAAACACAAAATAGATGATTCTATGTTCATGTCAAAATTACATTTTACATTACCCGATGATTACAAGCATTTTAGTACTGCTTGGGAATCTACACCATTAAAGGAAAAAGAACAGTGACAAACCTGATAGCCAGATTATTAAATGAAGAATCAAAACTAAAAATCAAAAATGAAACTGAAGAAGCTGTAGCATTCAAGGCTGAAAATTGGAAATTTGATAAAATAAAATGCTTCAACTGTGGCAAGGCCGGTCTAAAGCAAAATCATGTTTTAAAAAGGAAATGCACAATATGTAAAGAAAACGAATCATAGTACTCAAAATTGTTTCTTCAAAACAAACAGCCAAATGATGAAGGAAAAAATTAGCATTTATGGTTTCAAATAAGATGGAAAAACAAATAACAGAATTTGTGGTTGACTCAGGGCTACATCACATATGGTAAACAACAGAAACTATTAGATAACATCAAGAATTGTACAACAGAAATAAACACAGCAAAAGAAGATCAAAACATGGAAGCAAGAAAAATTGGAACTGTAGATGGAAAATCTTGTGTACTTAAAAATGTATTATATGTTCCAGAACTAAGCAGGAATCTGTTATCTGTCAGTGCGATCACAAATAATGGAGGTGAAGTAAAATTCAGCAAGAATGAGGTGACTGTTTTCAAGGGACAATCAACCAATAATAAAAGGTGTAAAACAAGAAAAAGTGGATTGTTTTACAGCAATTGATATCAGGAATGAAGGAATGAGAGAAGAAGCCAATGCTGACTAGGGATAGAAGACAACATGTTCAAGACTGGCATGCAAACTGGGACATTTAGAGTGTAACACAGAGCTATGAAGAATTTGATAAAGATGACACAAATGGTATGGATATTGTTATGAAAAGATTGCAGGATTACTAGATGACTTATGCTTGAGATATGTGTGGAGGCCATGCAGACTAAGACTTCCATTCGACAAATCAAGAAGACAAGCAAGTAGACCTCTCAGAAATAGTTCACACAGACGTTTGTGGACCCTATAGATCCAATGACATGGGACAATAAAAATGCATGATAACCACACTTGATGATTATACTCATTTCACTAAAACTTATTTGTTACAGGAAAATATGAGCAGCAACTAGCTGTGATGCAGAATATATATTAGAAGCAAGCTCACTTCAACCTTAAAATATCAGTTTGAGATGCGATAATGGTAGAGAATATATAAATAATGACCCTAAAGTCATGGTGCAGGTCTAGAGGAATAATAATTGACAGAACTATAACACATACACCACAATTGAATGGAAAGGCAGAAAGATTGAACTGGACTATAAATGGAAAAGGGCTAGAGGCTTTAATTTTTGATTCCAAAATGGAGAAGATTTTTGGGAGAAGCTGTTTACATGGCAGCATACTTACTAAATAGAAGCCCTACACAAAGTTTAAGGTGACACCAGCAGAAATGTGGTTTAAGAAAAGAATGAATATGTCAAGATTACAAATATTCGGAAATGATGCATATGCAAAAAATTTTGCAGGATATCGGAAGAAACTGGATGAGAGGAGCCAAAAACTTACCTTTGTTGGTTATAGTATCAATGGTTACAGACTATGGGATGAGCAAGATCAAAAAATAATTATATCTAGAGACGTAATATTCAAAAAAGAAAAGGTAGAACCTAACCTAGATGAAGATTAGCCAACAATCCAACTTGATCCGAAGGAAGCTGAGTATAGAAGTGGATAACGAAGAAAGACCAAGGAGAAACACAAAAATGCCAGCAAAGCTGAGAGACTATGTTATGCTATCATATCAAGAGGCAGTTAATTCTGAAGATAAGGACAAATGGATGGCAGCAATAGGAGATGAAGACTGGTTGAACAAGAACAAGGTGTGGACCCTATGTTGACAAAGATAAGGTACAGCATGACAATATGTTGACGTGAACAAATTGATTCTTAAGGTAAAGGATGATGGAAAATACAAGGCCAGACTAGTGATCAGGGATTTGAACAACAAATAGGTATTGACTACCAAGAAAGCCTTCAGCCCAGTAGTAAATATAACATGCTGCACGTATTTTGTTTGCTTTAGCTACAAATAGAAACCTTCATATGAAGAAAATTCGATATTAAAACAGCATTTTTATATGGACATTTGAACAGAAACAATATACATGGAAGTTCAGGAAGGATTTAAGGAAAATGACAAGTATGTTTACTTCAAAATCTCTTTATGGCCAAAACAAGCATCTCTAAATTAGGAATAAATATTTTACTGAATTCTTATCTAAAAAAATCTCAACAGCTACTAAAAACAGAGCCATATGTATATTCAAGGAATAAAATTGGAAATAATTTTTTGGCAATTATGTTGATGACGGCATTATTTTGGGTATGATGAAGAGGAGATTAATGAATTATTAAAGCAATTGAATAAAGAATTTGAAATGACAACCAAATACTAACCCTAATTCATTTTTGGGAATAGAAATAACTAGAACCAGTGATACAAAACATATCTAACTCAAGGAAAATACTGTGAAAATATTTTAACAAGGTTCTATATGAAGAATGCTAAAGGAAGATCGACACCAATGGATGAATACTCAAAACAAGAAGGTAACAAGAGATTGATGAGACTTCACAGAAGTTTCCATATCGAGGAATTGATTGGCATGCTTACTGTATCTGACAAATAAAACTAGACCCGACATACAAATTTTGCAGTAAATCTTTGCACAGTAGAAAATTGGATAAGCCTGAATCTTCAGACATTCTAAATGCCAAAAACATTTTGAGATATTTAAATGGAAAAGAACGTGAAGGAATTAGCTACATGATGAATTAAATAACAAACAGCTGATTGCATATTGCGATAGCGATTTTGCTGGAGACCGAGAAACAGAAAAAAGCACAACTGGATATATAATCTATTACCGCGGCGGTCAATATCATGGACATCCGGGAAACAACCAATTGTGTCTCTATCGAGAGTACCGAAGCTGAGTTTCATAGCAGCAGCAGAATGTACCAAAGGAACTTTATATGTAAAATCAGTGATTGAAGAACTAACCATTGATGACAGTGTCAAGATAAACCTAAATATGGACAATCAAAGTGCTCTAAGCATTATCAAAAAATGGACAGTTTGGAAAACAAAGTAAACACATTGATGTGCGTTATCATTTTATAAATGAAAAAATTTCTGAAGGACTATTGAAAAATTGATTATTGTGAAACGTCGGAACAAATATCTGATATTTTTACTAAACCATTAAGTAAAATTAAAGTTTGAAAAACTCAAGTCAAAGTTCATATAAACTTATGAAAATTTATTGTTAGAAAAATTTTGATTTTTTTGGAATTTTGAAATTAGGAGGAGGTCTTCCAAGATAAAAAGTATTATAATTTCAAAATTAATTTTAATGTCAACATCTATGTGTCTATGTTAATTCTATGACATTGACATTCAGTTTTAATTCGCTATTGCGCAGATGATATAGTCATAGATAGTGTAGACAGTTGAACATGAGTGTAAGTTGAATGCTGAATAAGTTTAAAATAAAATTACTTAAAATAAAACCTCTGGACTTTTGGTTATTAAACCACACTGCTACTCGCAACACCAGCGATGCAATACTACCAGGTACCAAGAAATCGGTCTTCTTCAAACTCAACTGTTATGCAATATGAAGTGCATGACATTCGTCTAGTCAAGTCTAGTGAGACCAATTTTGAGGTTGTCATTCAATTTCAAAAAAATTTAATTTTAAAATTTAAAAATTTTAATTGGGTTTTCCCTTAAAAACAAAAAAAAGAAAAAAAATTTTTAAAGGAAAAACCCAAAAAAAATTTAAATTTAAAAATTTTTTAAATTTTTAATTAAAAAAACAAAAAAATTTCCAAAAAATTTACCCAAAAAAAAAAATTTTAAAACCTTTAAATTTTCCCAAAAAATTAAAAATTTATTTTTTTTTCAAAAAATTTTTTTGGGAAATTTTTTTTTCCCCCTTTTTTTTTTCCCATTGGGGTTTTTTTAAAAAAAAATTAAAAAAAGGAAAAAAAGGGGGGGAAATTTTGGGGGTTAAAACCAGTTTTGGGGTTTTTTTAAAAAAAAAAAAAAAACCCCCCTTTTAAATTTAAAAAAAATTTTTTTTTTTCCCCCCAAAAAGGGGAAATTCCAAGGCTTTAATTAAAAAAAAACCCCCTTTCTTTTAATTTTTTTTTTTGGGGTTTTTGGAAATTTTCTCCAAAACCTTCCTTTTTGGGGAAAATTTCCAAGTTTTAATTTTAAAAATTTTTTTAAAAAAATTTTTTTTAAAAAAAAATTTTAAAATTTTTTTGGGGGAAAAAATTTTATTTTTTAAAATTTTTTGGGGAAAAAATTTTAAAAAATTTTAAAAATTTAAAAATTTTTTAAAAATTTTAAAAATAAAACCCCAAAAAAACCAAAAAATTTAAAAAATTTTAATTAAAAAAATTTTTTTCCCAAAAAAATTTAAAAAAATTTAAACAAATTTTAAAATTTTAAATTTTTTTTTTAAAATTTTTTTTTTCCCCCCCCTTTTTTTTAAATTAGGAAAAAATTTAAAAAATTTTCCCCAAAAAAAATTTTTTTTTTGGTTTAAAAGGGTTTTGGAAACAAAAAAAAAAAAAAATTTTTTTGGGCCCCCTTTTTTAAAAAAATTTTTTTTCCTTTTTAAAATTTTTTGAAAAGGGAAAATTTTTCCCCAAAAAACCTTTATCCTTGGTCGGGTTTTATTTTTTTAAAAAAAAATTTTTTGGAAAAAAGGGCCCTTAATTTTCCCTTTAAAAAAATTTTTTTTTAAATTTTTTTTAAAAAAATTGGGTTTTTTCCCAAAAATTTTTAAAATTTTTTAAAAAAAAATTTTTTTTAAAAAAAAACCCCCCAAAAAGGGAAAAAAAATTTAATAAATTTTTTAAAATTTTAAAAAAAAAAAAAATTTAAACCAATTAAAAAAAAAACTTTTAAAACTAAACTTTTTAACCAGGAAAAAAAAAAAAAAGGAATAAAAAAAAAAAACCCAAAATTCTTAATTTTCCAAATTTTCCCATCCAAAATTTTGGTTTTCCCCCAAAAAAACCCTTTTCCTTTTTTAAATTTTAAAAAAATTTTGGAAAAATAAAAAAAAATTTTTGGGGAAAAAAAATTTTTCCCCCCAAAAAAAGGAAACAAAAAAAATTTTGGTTGGAAAAAAAAAAAAAAAAAAATTTAAATTTTTAAAAATTTTCAATTTAAATTTAAAAAAAAAAATTTTAAAAAATTCCAAAAAAAAAATAATTAAAATTTAAACTTTAAAAAACCCATTAAATTTTTTAAAAAAAATTTTTTCAAATTTTTTTAAATTTTTTGGTTTTTCCTTTGGAAAATTTTTTTTTTCCCCTTTTTTTTTCCCAAATTAAGGGTTAAAAAACCAAAAAAAACCCAAAACGGAAACCGGGGGGGAAATTAAAATTTTTTCCCCAAATTTTAAAACCCAAAAAAAAAAAAAAAATTTTTTGGGAAACCTTTTAAATTTAATTAAAATTTTTTTTTTTTTGGAGGAAAATTTGAAAGGTTTTTTTAAAATTTTAAAAAACCCCTTTTTTTTTTCCCTTTTTCCCCCTTTTTTGGTTTTTTTTAAAACCCTTTTTTTTTTTTTTCCCAAATTTTAGCCTTTTAATTAAATTTTAAATTTTTTGGGAAATTAAAATTTTTTAAAATTTTTAAAAAAAAAACTTTTTTTTAAATTTTTTTAAAAAAATTTCCAATTTAAAAAATTTGAAAAAAACCCTTTAAAAATAAATTTAAATTTTTTAAAAATAATTAAACAATTAAAAAAATTAAAAAAAATTTTTTTTTAATAAAGGGGGTTTAATTAAAAAAAAAATTTTTTAAAATTTTAAAATTAAAAATTTTTTTTTTTAAAAATTTTCCCTTTCCCCCTCTTCAAATTTTTCCCCAAAAAAAAAAAAAAAAAATTTAAAAAATTTTGGGAGGTTTTTTAATTTGGCCTTTTGGATCCAAAAAAAACCCCCAAAAAAATTTTTGGAAAAGTTCCTTTTTAAAAAAAATTTTTCTTCAAAAAGGGAAATTAATTTTTAAATTTTTCAATGTTTAAAAAAAAATTTTTTTTTTTATCCCAAAAAAAATTTTTTTTTAAAAAAAACCCCTTTCCCAAAAGGAACCAAGAAATTTCCCTTTTTTTCCCCTTTTTAAATTTTTAAAAAATTTTATTTTCCCCTTTTGAAATTTTTTTTTCCTTTAAAATTTTAATTTTTTAAAATTCCCAAACCAAAAAAAAAAACCCCCAAAAAAAAAAAAAAATTTTTTTTTAAATTAAAACCCAAAAAAAAAAAAAAACCAAAAAAAAAAATTTTCAAAAAAATTTTAAAAAAAAAAAGAAGAAAAAAAAATTAAATTTTAAAAAAAAAAAGGGCCCAAATTTAATTTTCCAAATTTTTTTTTTTCCCTTTTTTTTTTTTAAAAAATTATAATTCCGAATTTTCCCCAAAAATTTTAAAAAAGGAAATTTTTTTTAAAAAAAAAACCCAAAAAAACGGAAAAAAAATTTATTTGGAAAAAAAAAAAATTTTAAAAATTAAATTTTTAAAAAAATTTTTAAAATTTAAAAAAAAAAAATTTTAAAATTTCCAAATTAAAAAAAATTAAAAAAAAAAAAAAAAGGGGGGAAAAAAAAAAATTTTTTTTTTTAAATTTTTTGGAATTTTTCTTTGGAAAAATTTTAAATTTTCCCCTTTTTTTTTCCCAAATTAAAGGGTTAAAAAACCAAAAAAAACCCAAAAAACGGAAACCGGGGGGGAATTAAAAATTTTTCCCCAAATTTTAAAAACCCCAAAAAAAAAAAAATTTTTTTTTTCCCCTTTCCAATTTTAAAAAATTTTTTTCCCTTGGTTTTAAAAACCAACTTTTTAAATTTTCCCCAAAAAAAAATTTTTAAATTTTTTTTTATATCTAAAAAATTTTTTTTTTTAAAAGGGCCTTTTAAAATTTTTCCAAGGGCCCAATTTTCCAAAATTTTTAAAAAATTTTTTTACCTTTTTAAAAAAAAATTTTTTCTTTTCCTTAAAAACAAATTTTCCTTTTTGGGGGGAAATTTTTTTAAAAAAAACCCTTTAAAAAAAATTTTTTTAAAGGAATTTCCCAAAATTTCTTTAAAAAAAAAAAAAATTTTTTTTCAAAATTTAAAAGGTAATAAAAATTGAAATTTTAAAAATTTTTTTTTAAAAAAAAATTTAAAAAAAAATTTTAAAATTTTGGGATTAAATTTTTTTTGGGTTTTTTTTTGGGGTTTTTTCAATTTCCCTTTGGGGAAAAAAGGAAAAAATTTCCGATTTTAAAAATTTTAAAAATTTTGGGGGTTTTTTTAAAATTTAATTTTTTTTTTAATATTTCCAAAAAAGGGGGGCCCAATTTTTAAAAAAAAAATTTAAAAAATTTTTAAATTTTCCTTTTAAATAAAGGCCCAACTCCCTTTTTTAATTATTTTTAAAAAAATTTTTTTGGCCCAAAAAACCCAAAATTTTCCAAAACCAAGGGGGGTTTTTTTTTAAATTCCAATTTTTATTTAAATTAAAAAATTTTTTTAAAAAAAATTAAAATTTTCCTTTGGGGTTTTTTTTCCCAGTTAAAAAAAAAAAAAAAAAGGAAAAAAAACCTTTAAAAATTAAAGGAAAGGGTTTTTTTTCCCCAAAAAAAAACCCCAAAAAAACCAAAAATTTTTTAATTAAAAGGAAAACCCATTTAAAAAAAAATTTTTTAAAAAAAAAAAAAAAAAGGGCCAAAAAACCAAAAAAAAGGCCAAATTTAAATTTTAAACCGGCCCCAAAATTTTTTTTCCCAAAAATTGGGTTTTTTAAAAATTAAAAAATTTTTTCCCAATTTAACCAAAAAAAATTTTTGGAAATTTAAAAGGGGGCCCCAAAAAAAAAGGGAAAAGGAAACAAATTTTTGGGGAATTTTAATTGTTTAAAAAAAATTTAAAAAAAATTTTAAAATTTTAAAAAATTTAAAAAATTTCAATTTTAAAATAATTTTTAAAATTAATTCAAAAAAAAAAATTTTTAAAAATTAAACCCAAAATTTTTGGGTTTTAAAAAAATTTTCCAAAAAAATTTTTTTTTAAAAAATTTTTTGGTTTTTGGGGTTTTTTTTTCCTTTTTCCCCTTTTAAAGGCCCAATTTTTAAAAAAAAAAACCAAAAAACGGGGGGAAAAAAAAAAAGGGGGGGAAAAAAGTTTTTTTTTAAAAAAAAAAAAAAAAAAATTTCCAAAAATTTTTTTCCCCCTTTTAAATTTAAATCAAAATTTTTTTTTAAAAGGGAAATTTAAAAATTTTTTAATTTTAAAAATTTTAAAAAAATTCCTTTAATTTTCCCTTTTTTAATTAAAAATTTTTAATTTTTTTTTTGGGGCCTTTTAAAATTTTTCCAAGGGCCCAATTTTCCAAAATTTTTAAAAAATTTTTTTACCTTTTTAAAAAACCCTTTTAAAATTTTTTAAAAAAAAAACCTTTTAAAAATTTTAAATTTTTTAAAGGCCCCTTTAAAAAAATTTAAGATTTGGGTTTTTTTTAAATATAAAAAAATTTTTTAAAATAACCCCAAAAATTAAAAAAAAAAATTATTTTTTTAAAAAATAAAGGGGAAAAAAAAAAAAAATTTTTAAAATTTTGAAAAAAAATTTTTTTTTTTTTTTAAAAATTTTCCCTTTCCCCCTCTTCAAATTTTTGGGGCCCCAAAAAAAAACCCTTTTTAATGGGAAAAAAATTAAATTGGGTTTAAAATTTTTTCCCCAAAGTTTTAATTGGGTTTTTTAAAAAAAAAATTGGGCCCCCCCCCAAAATTTTCAAAATTTTTTTTAAAATTTCCTTTTTTTCCTTTTTAAAAAGGGAAAAAAATTTTAATTTTTTGGGGTTTTTTTAAAAAAAAATTTGGTTTTTTTAAAAAAAACCCTTAATTTCTTCCGGGAAAAAAATTTTTTTTTTTTTTTAAAATTTTTTTTTTTTTTTTTTCCCAATTTAAAATTTTAAAGGGGAAAAAATTTTAAACTTAAAAAACCCAAAAAAGGGAAAAAGGGAAACTTTCCCCCTTTAAAAAAAAATTTTTTTTAAATTAAAAACCTTCAAAAAAAAAAATTTAAAAAAATTAAAAGGGTTTTTAAAAAAAAAATTTTTTTAAAAGGAAAAAAAATTGAAAAAAACATTAATTTTAAAAAATTTAAAAAAATTTTTTTAAAACCCCCAAACCCGGCCCCCCTTAAAAATTTTTTTTTTAAAAATTTTTTGAAATTTTCCAAAAAAAAATTTGGAAAACCAATTTTAAATTTTTTAAAAAAATTCCCCAAAAAAAAAAATCCGGAAAAATTTGGTTTAAAAAAAAATTAAAAATTTGGAAAAAAATTTTTTTAAATTTCCCAAAATTAAATAAAAAAAAATTTAAAAAATTTTTTTAAATTAAAATTTTTTAAAACCCCAAAAAAACCCAAATAAAAACAAAAACCCCTTTTTTTTTTAAATTCAATGTTTTTTTTGGGGGTTTTTTTAAGGGCCCCTTTTTTTTTTTCCCAAATCCTTTTAAATTTAAAAAAACCTAAAAAACCCAAAAAAGGGGGGAGGAAAAAAAACCCCAAAAATTTTTGGATGGGTTTTTTTTAAAAAAATTTCCAAAAGGCCCCAAAAATTTTTAAATTTGAATACCCTTTTTTCCTTTTTTTTTTTTTAAAAAACCCCAAAAATTTTTAAAAAAAAACCGCCCCTTTTTTTTTCCAAAAAATTTTTTTTTTTTTTCCCCCCTTTTTTTTCCTTTTAAAAAAATTTTTGGTTTTTAACCAAAATTTTAATTCAAATATTAAATTTAAATTTTGAAATTTCCCCTTTTAAATTTTAAAATTTTTAAAAAGGGGTTTTATTTTTTTTTTTAAAAAAAATTTAAAAAATAACCAAAATTTTAAAAAACCTTTTTAAATTTTAAAAAAATTTTAATTTTAAAAAAAAAATAAAAATTAAAAATAATTAAATTTTTAAAAAAAGGAAGGGTCATTAAAAAAAAAATAATTTTTTAAAAGGGAAAACATTTATTTTTTTTCTTTTGGGTTTTGGTTCCAAAATTTTTTTCCCCTTATTTCCCCCCCGGGGGAAAAATTTGGGAAAATTTGGGTTTAAAAAATTTAAAAATTTTAAAATTTGTTTCGGAAAAAATTTTTTTGGAAAAATTTTTGGAAAAAAAAAAATCGGGGAAAAAAAAAAAAAAATTTTTTTTTGGGGATTTTAAGAATTTAAATTTTTCTTTTTTTAAAAAAAAAATTTTTCCCAAAATTTTTTTTTTTTTAAAAAAAAATTTTTTTTAAAAAAAAACCCTTAATTTCTTCCGGGAAAAAATTTTTTTTTTTTTTTTAAATTGGAAAATTGTTTTTTCCCAAATTTTAAAATTTCAAAAAATTTTTTTAAAAATTTTTTTGGGCTTAAACCCCAAAAACCGGAAAGAAAAAAGAAACCCCAAAAATTTCAAAAAACCAAAGGGTTTTTTAAAATTTTAAAAAAAAAAAACAAAAAAATTAAAAAAACCCCAAAAAAAATTTTTCCCAAATTTTAAAAAAAAAAAAAAAAAAAAAAAAATTTAAAAAATTTTTTTTTTTTTAAAATTTTTTTTTTAAAAAAAAAAACTTTCCAAAAAAACCAAAAAAAATTTTTGGGAAAAAAAATTTTTTTTTAAAAAAAAAAAAGGTTTTTTTAAAAAAAAAAAAATTTTAAAAATTTAATTTGAAAAAAAAAAAAAAAAAAAAAAAATTTTAAAAAAAAAAAAAATTTTTTCAAAAATTTAATTTTTTAAAAAAAAATTTTTTTTCTTTTTAAAAAATTTTAAATTTTTTTAAAAATTTTTTTTTTTTTTTTTTTTTTTTCCCAAAAAAATTTTTAAAAAAAGGGGTTGGGGAAAAATTTTTTTTAAAAATTTTTAAAAAAACATTTGCCAAAGGGGGGGGTTTTTTTTCCCAAAAAAATTTTTTTTTTGGGGAAATTTTTTTAAAAAAAAAAAAAAATTTTAAAATTTTTTTAAATTTTAAAATTTTTTTTTTCCCTTTAAATTTTTTTTAAAAAAAAAAAAAAATTTTTAAAAAAAAAAAACCCCAAAAAAACAAAAATTTTTCCTTAAATTAAAAAAAACAAAACCCCAAATTTAAACCAAAAAAACCCCCCAAAAAATTTTTATAAAATTGGGAAATTTTAAATTTTTTTTAAAACCCCTTTTTTTTAAAAATTTTTTTCCCTTTGGAAAAAAATTTAAAAAAAAAAATTTTAAAAAAAAAAAAAAAATTAAAAAAAAGGTTTGGTTTTAAAAAATTTGGTTTGGAAAAAAAATTTAAAAATTTAAAATAATTTAAATTAAAAGGGAAAATTTTTTTAATTTCTTTTTAAAAAAAATTTTAAACAAAAAAAATTTAAAAAAAAAAATTTGAAAAAAATTTTTAAAAAAAAAAAAATTTTAAAAAAATTTTTTAAATTTTTAAAAATTTTCAATTTTTTTTAATTTGGGAAAAAATTTTTTCCCCCCCCCCCCCGGGGTTCCCTTTCCAAAAAAAAAACCCTTTTTTTAAAAAAAGGGTTGGGGGAAATTGGGTTTTTTGGCCAAAATTTTTAAAAAAAAAAAAACCAAAAAGGGGGGGTTTTTTTTTTTTTTAAAAATTTTTTTAAAAAAAATTTTCCAAAAAAATTTTCCCCCAAAAAAATTTTTTAAATTTTTTTTAAAAAATTTAAAAAAAAAAAAAAAAAAAATTTTTTTTAAAAAATTTTTTTTAATTTTTTTTTTTAATTTTGAAAAAAAAAAAATTTCCCTTTTAAAAAAAAAAAAGGGAATTTGAAAAAAGTTAAAAAATTTTTTTTTAAAAAAAATTTAAAACCGGAAAAAAATTTTTTTAAAACCCAAATTTAAAAAAAAAAAAAAATTTTTCCAAAAAAAAAAAAATTTTTTTTCCAAAATTTTTTTTAAAAAAATTTTTAAAAAAATTTTTTTTTTTAAAAAAATTTTTGCCCTTTTTTTTTCCTAACCCCCTTTTTTTTTAATTTAAATCCTTTTTGGGGAAAGGGGGGTTTTTGGGAAAAATTTCGGGAAAGGGTTTTGGGGGGTTTTTTTTTTAAAAACCCATAAGTTTTTCCCCAAAATTTTTAAAAAAAAATTTTTTTTTTTTTTTTAAAAATTTTTCCCCTTTTTTTTTAAAAAAAAAATTTTTTTTTTATTTTGGTTTTCAAATTTAAAAAAAACCCCCCCCTTTTTTTTTTTTTTTTTAAAAATTTTTTAAATTTTTTTTAAAAAAAGGGGTTTTTTTTTCCCAAAAAAAAAAAATTTTTTTAAAAAATTTTTTAAAGGGAAAAATTTTAAAAAAAATTTAAAAAACCCCCAAACCCACCAAAAAAAAAAAAAAAAAAACCAAAAAAAAAAAAAAAAAAAAATTTTTCCCAAAAAATTTTTTCGAAAACCAAAAATTTTTTTAAAAATTTTTGTTTTGGTTTTAAACCTTTTTTAAAAATTTTTAAAAAAAAACAAGGGAAATTTTTTTTTTTTTTTTAAAAACCCCGCCCCCCAAAAAAAGGGGGTTTTTTTTTAAATTTTTTAAAAAAAAAAAAAAAAAAATTTTTTTTAAAAAATTTAAAAAAGGGAAAATTTTTTTTTTTTTTAAAAAATTTTAATTTTTTTTTTAAAAAATTTTTTTTTTTTTTAAAAAAAATTTTTTTTTTTTTAAAAAAATTTTTTTTCCAAAAACCCCAAACCGGGAATTCCCCCCCAAAAAAAAAAAAGGGGGAAAAAAAAACCCAAAAAAAAAAAACGGTTTTGGGCCCCAAAAAATTTTAACCCAAAACCCTTTTTTTTAAATTTTTTAACCCTTTTAAGGGGAAAAAAAAAAAAACCCAAAAAAAAAAAAAAGGAAAAAAATTTTCCAAAAAAAAAAAATTTTTTTTAAAAAAAAAAAAAATTTGGAAAAAATTTAAAAAAAAGGGAAAATTTTAAAATTTGGGAAATTTTTCCCCAAAATTTTAAAAATTTTTTAAAATTTTTTTTTTTTTTTTTTCCCCCCTTTAAAATTTTTCAAAAAATTTTTCCAAAAAACCCAAAAAGGGCCCATTAAAATTTTTTTTCCCAAGTTAAAAAAAAAAAATTTTTCCCCTTTTTTTAAAAAAAGGGGTTTTCAAGGGGTTTTAAAAAAATTCCCAAATTTCCCTTTTTTCCCCAAAAAAGGGGTTTTTAAAAAAAAAAAAAGGGGTTTTTTCCCCCCAAAAAAAATTTTCCCCCCAAAAAAAAAAAATTTAAAAAAAATTTTTAATTTAAAAAATTTTTAAAAAAGGTTTTTAAATTTTGGGAAAAAAAATTTTTTTTCCCCCCCAAAAATTTTCCCTTTTTTTTAAATTTAAAACCCCCCCGGTCCCCCTTTTTTGGGAAAATTTCCCCTTTTTTTTCCCCCCGGGGGGGGTTTTTCCAAAACCCCCCCCCCCCGGGCCCCTTCCCAAAAGGCCCAAACCCAAAACCCCAAATTTAAAACCCAAAAAAAAAAACCCCCAAAATTTTAAATTTCCCCCAAAAAAAAAGGCCCCCTTTTTTTTTTTCCCCGGGAACTTTTTAAAATTTTGGGGGGTTTGTTCCGATGTGGCATACTCTATAACAGGCTCAGATTAAAGGCATAAATCATAAACAAACCGAAGAAAGAACGCGAAAAAGCGCGAAACTGAGGAAAGAGCTCAATGGACAGCAGTAATGATGGTTGTCTTCATAAATTAAAAACCATTCAAAAAGAAACAAACCAATTCTACAATTAATTAAATAGAATACTTTCACATATCAACTGATATGCAATTTTTTTTACACCTAGGTATAGGAGAAGAAAGTCGACAGAGCAATCATTAATTAAACCAAATCAAAACCAAGCCATCATCTTAATTTATCCAACTTTGTCACATCTAGGAAATCTTTTGAATTTTTCTCCAAAAACCTGGCTTTTCTTTTGATTAAATATCTATAGTCTCGACATCTTTAGCCAAAAAATGAATTCAAATATGGAAATTACCATGTTGGTGAAATAAACCAAATTTTAATGCTTTTCGGCAATTAACGGAAACAAACTGTAACACTGTATGTTCAGGATATTGTTTGAAAGGAAAAAATTTCAATAATAAATACCATTTAAGATTTAAAAGGGAATCTTCAATTTAATTTCATATAATTCAATAATAATTTTTACAAAATAATTCAAACATATATACAAAGTAATAAATGAATTGATCTTTTAAAATCACTATAGTAGTGTTTGTCATTAATAAAATTCAAAATAATCTTATTCTAATTTTGCAATTCATTCAGATGTGGATTTTTTTGCATTTGGTAGATTTTCGTCATCATCCTGTCTCTTCCTCTTCATATTTGCTCCATCTGTGTATGCAAGTGGTGAAATTATGGCCACATAATTTCGATGCCTAAAATTTCGAGTCACATTCGGTGTGGGAGGATATAGTTTCTGGATATACCCATGGACCAGTTTTGGATCAACAAGTTTTTGAACTATAAGATCCAAGAGTTGCTTTGTTGCCGCAGCCTTTGCTAATTTGAATACAAAATTTTCATTGCTCTTCGATTTTTCAGAGGTTTCATTTGAATCTGTTCGATATTCTTCACTGCTTTTAATAAAGTCCTTTATCATTGCTCGTTTGGTCTTTATATCTATATATCTCACCATGTCTTTTGTTTGGATACGAAAAGGCTCTCTAGATTTCTTCCTGAGAGCAAGCAAGTATTTCAGCAGTTCTTCTAATTCCATTTTTATATCTGATATATATATATATATATGTATTTTCTCTTCCAAATGATAATCAATCAAATTCAGTATCTTCGATGGGGAGTAAATTTTATTTTTCAGCTTACAACTGCTCTCACACTTTGACTGAGAATAACTGAGACTTTCGCCACAAACCTCTTCATAAATATACAAGTAGGTACGTTTTAGGTACGTATACCTGCAGCAGGTAATAAAACCATTGAAAACTCATTAAACGTCGGTTTAATAACTCAGGAACGGAAGTCATTATCGAGAAAGCAAATACTACATAATTAGAAGAGATAAACATAATTATTAAAGTTTTGACTAATAAGTGTATAAGGTGTACAAAGGTCACATCATCAAACTTAGGTACAAGGATCCCACCACAAACTGAAAAACATTTCCGATTTATATATGAGGTTATAAAGAAATATAATAACGAGTTTCACTCACATCAATTTGAATCAGATCGGAGTTTGAAGATCTTAATTGAAGGTATTCCCCCGGCAAACACAAACGAGGAAATCGAAAAAAGAAAACAATGTAGGTTCGGGAAACTCGGCCTTAATCGTCAAGAGGATGATTGTGAGAATTAATACCTTTTTCAAATTACTCTCAATGAAATAGAGAAGCAATACAAGTCTCCAAATAATCTTACGTGTATCCTAGGTCTAAAAGTAAATATTGAGCCTCTCAAACTAAAACACCAGCGATGCAATACTACAGGTGCCATGAATTCGGACTTCTTCAAATCAACTGTTATGCAATATCAAGTGCATGAATTTTGTCTAGTGAGACCGAAAATTGAGGTTGTCATTCCGATGTGGCATACTCTATAACAGGCTCAGATTAAAGGCATAAATCATAAACAAACCGAAGAAAGAACGCGAAAAAGCGCGAAACTGAGGAAAGAGCTCAAGGGACAGCAGTAATGATGGTTGTCTTCATAAATTAAAAACCATTCAAAAAGAAACAAACCAATTCTACAATTAATTAAATAGAATACTTTCACATATCAACTGATATGCAATTTTTTTTACACCTAGGTATAGGAGAAGAAAGTCGACAGAGCAATCATTAATTAAACCAAATCAAAACCAAGCCATCATCTTAATTTATCCAACTTTGTCACATCTAGGAAATCTTTTGGATTTTTTCTCCATAAACCTGGCTTTTCTTTTGATTAAATATCTATAGTCTCGACATCTTTAGCCAAAAAATGAATTCAAATATGGAAATTACCATGTTGGTGAAATAAACCAAATTTTAATGCTTTTCGGCAATTAACGGAAACAAACTGTAACACTGTATGTTCAGGATATTGTTTGAAAGGAAAAAATTTCAATAATAAATACCATTTAAGATTTAAAATGGAATCTTCAATTTAATTTCATATAATTCAATAATAATTTCTACAAAATAATTCAAACATATATACAAAGTAATAAATGAATTGATCTTTTAAAATCACTATAGTAGTGTTTGTCATTAATAAAATTCAAAATAATCTTATTCTAATTTTGCAATTCATTCAGATGTGGATTTTTTTGCATTTGGTAGATTTTCGTCATCATCCTGTCTCTTCCTCTTCATATTTGCTCCATCTGTGTATGCAAGTGGTGAAATTATGGCCACATAATTTCGATGCCTAAAATTTCGAGTCACATTCGGTGTGGGAGGATATAGTTTCTGGATATACCCATGGACCAGTTTTGGATCAACAAGTTTTTGAACTATAAGATCCAAGAGTTGCTTTGTTGCCGCAGCCTTTGCTAATTTGAATACAAAATTTTCATTGCTCTTCGATTTTTCAGAGGTTTCATTTGAATCTGTTCGATATTCTTCACTGCTTTTAATAAAGTCCTTTATCATTGCTCGTTTGGTCTTTATATCTATATATCTCACCATGTCTTTTGTTTGGATACGAAAAGGCTCTCTAGATTTCTTCCTGAGAGCAAGCAAGTATTTCAGCAGTTCTTCTAATTCCATTTTTATATCTGATATATATATGTATTCTCTCTTCCAAATGATAATCAATCAAATTCAGTATCTTCGATGGAGAGTAAATTTTATTTTTCAGCTTACAACTGCTCTCACACTTTGACTGAGAATAACTGAGACTTTCGCCACAAACCTCTTCATAAATATACAAGTAGGTACGTTTTAGGTACGTATACCTGCAGCAGGTAATAAAACCATTGAAAACTCATTAAACGTCGGTTTAATAACTCAGGAACGGAAGTCATTATCGAGAAAGCAAATACTAAATAATTAGAAGAGATAAACATAATTATTAAGGTTTTGACTAATAAGTGTCTAAGGTGTACAAAGGTCACATCATCAAACTTAGGTACAAGGATCCCACCACAAACTGAAAAACATTTCCGATTTATATATGAGGTTATAAAGAAATATAATAACGAGTTTCACTCACATCAATTCGAATCAGATCGGAGTTTGAAGATCTTAATTGAAGGTATTCCCTCGGCAAACACAAAAGAGGAAATCGAAAAAAGAAATCAATTTAGGTTCGGGAAACCCGGCCCTAATCGTCAAGAGAATGATTGTGAGAATTAATACCTTTTTCAAATTACTCTCAATGAAATAGAGAAGCAATACAAGTCTCCAAATAATCTTACGTGTATCCTAGGTCTAAAAGTAAATATTGAGCCTCTCAAACTAAAACACCAGCGATGCAATACTACAGGTACCAAGAAATCGGTCTTCTTCAAATCAACTGTTATGCAATATGAAGTGCATGACATTCGTCTAGTGAGACCGAATTTTGAGGTTGTCATTCCGATGTGGCATACTCTTTAACAGGCTCAGATTGAAGGCATAAATCATAAACAAACCGAAGAAAGAACGCGATAAAGCGCGAAACTGAGAAAAGAGCTCAAAGTACAGCAGTAATGATGGTTGTTTTCATAAATTAAAAACCATTCAAAAAGAAACAAACCAATTCTACAATTAATTAAATAGAATACTTTCACATATCAACTGATATGCTAATTTTTTTACACCTAGGTATAGGAGAAGAAAGTCGACAGAGCAATCATTAATTAAACCAAATCAAAACCAAGCCATCATCTTAATTTATCCAACTTTGTCACATCCAGGAAATCTTTTGGATTTTTTCTCCATAAACCTGGCTTTTCTTTTGATTAAATATCTATAGTCTCGACATCTTTAGCCAAAAAATGAATTCAAATATGGAAATTACCATGTTGGTGAAATAAACCAAATTTTAATGCTTTTCGGCAATTAACGGAAACAAACTGTATCACTGTATGTTCAGAATATTGTTTGAAAGGAAAAAATTTCAATAATAAATACCATTTAAGATTAAAAAGGGAATTTTCAATTTAATTTCATATAATTCAATAATAATTTCTACAAAATAATTCAAACATATATACAAAGTAATAAATGAATTGATCTTTTAAAATCACTATAGTAGTGTTTGTCATTAATAAAATTCAAAATAATCTTTTTCTAATTTTGCAATTCATTCAGATGTGGATTTTTTGCATTTGGTAGATTTTCGTCATCATCCTGTCTCTTCCTCTTCATATTTGCTCCATCTGTATATGCAAGTGGTGAAATTGTGGCCACATAATTTCGATGCCTAAAATTTCGAGTCACATTCGGTGTGGGAGGATATAGTTTCTGGATATACCCATGGACCAGTTTTGGATCGGCAAGTTTTTGAACTATAAGTTCCAAGAGTTGCTTTGTTGCCGCAGCCTTCGCTAATTTGAGTACAAAATTTTCATTGCTCTTCGATTTTTCAGAGGTTTCATTCGAATCTTTTCGATATTCTTCACTGCTTTTAATAAAGTCCTTTATCATTGCTCGTTTGGTCTTTATATCTATATATCTCACCATGTCTTTTGTTTGGATACGAAAAGGCTCTCTAGATTTCTTCCTGAGAGCAAGCAAGTATTTCAGCAGTTCTTCTAATTCCATTTTTATATCTGATATATATATATATATATATGTATTCTCTCTTCCAAATGATAATCAATCAAATTCGGTATCTTCGATGGAGAGTAAATTTTATTTTTCAGCTTACAACTGCTCTCACACTTCGACTGAGAATAACTGAGATTTTCGCCACAAACCTCTTCATAAATATACAAGTAGGTACGTTTTAGGTACGTATACCTGCAGCAGGTAATAAAACCATTGAAAACTCATTAAACGTCGGTTTAATAACTCAGGAACGGAAGTCATTATCGAGAAAGCAAATACTACATAATTAGAAGAGATAAACATAATTATTAAAGTTTTGACTAATAAGTGTATAAGGTGTACAAAGGTCACATCATCAAACTTAGGTACAAGGATCCCACCACAAACTGAAAAACATTTCCGATTTATATATGAGGTTATAAAGAAATATAATAACGAGTTTCACTCACATCAATTTGAATCAGATCAGAGTTTGAAGATCTTAATTGAAGGTATTCCCTCGGCAAACACAAACGAGGAAATCGAAAAAAGAAAACAATTTAGGTTCGGGAAACCCGGCCCTAATCGTCAAGAGGATGATTGTGAGAATTAATACCTTTTTCAAATTACTCTCAATGAAATAGAGAAGCAATACAAGTCTCCAAATAATCTTACGTGTATCCTAGGTCTAAAAGTAAATATTGAGCCTCTCAAACTAAAACACAAGCGATGCAATACTACAGGTGCCATGAATTCGGACTTCTTCAAATCAACTGTTATGCAATATCAAGTGCATGAATTTTGTCTAGTGAGACCGAAAATTGAGGTTGTCATTCCGATGTGGCATACTCTATAACAGGCTCAGATTAAAGGCATAAATCATAAACAAACCGAAGAAAGAACGAGAAAAAGCGCGAAACTGAGGAAAGAGCTCAATGGACAGCAGTAATGATGGTTGTCTTCATAAATTAAAAACCTCTCAAAACGAAACAAACCAATTCTACTATTAATTAAATAGAATACTTTCACATATCAACTGAAATGCCATTTTTTTTACACCTAGGTATAGGAGAAGAAAGTCGACAGAGCAATCATTAATTAAACCAAATCAAAACCAAGCCATCATCTAAATTTATCCAACTCTGTCATATCTAGGAAATCTTTTGAATTTTTCTCCAAAAACCTGGCTTTTCTTTTGATTAAATATCTATAGTCTCGACATCTTTAGCCAAAAAATGAATTCAAATATGGAAATTACCATGTTGGTAAAATAAACCAAATTTTAATGCTTTTCGGCAATTAACGGAAACAAACTGTAACACTGTATGTTCAGGATATTGTTTGAAAGGAAAAAATTTCAATAATAAATACCATTTAAGATTTAAAAGGGAATCTTCAATTTAATTTCATATAATTCAATAATAATTTCTACAAAATAATTCAAACATATATACAAAGTAATAAATGAATTGATCTTTTAAAATCACTATAGTAGTGTTTGTCATCAATAAAATTCAAAATAATCTTATTCTAATTTTGCAATTCATTCTGATGTGGATTTTTTTGCATTTGGTAGATTTTCGTCATCATCCTGTCTCTTCCTCTTCATATTTGCTCCATCTGTGTATGCAAGTGGTGAAATTATGGCCACATAATTTCGATGCCTAAAATTTCGAGTCACATTCGGTGTGGGAGGATATAGTTTCTGGATATACCCATGGACCAGTTTTGGATCCACAAGTTTTTGAACTATAAGATCCAAGAGTTGCTTTGTTGCCGCAGCCTTTGCTAATTTGAATACAAAATTTTCATTGCTCTTCGATTTTTCAGAGGTTTCATTTGAATCTGTTCGATATTCTTCACTGCTTTTAATAAAGTCCTTTATCATTGCTCGTTTGGTCTTTATATCTATATATCTCACCATGTCTTTTGTTTGGATACGAAAAGGCTCTCTAGATTTCTTCCTGAGAGCAAGCAAGTATTTCAGCAGTTCTTCTAATTCCATTTTTATATCTGATATATATATATGTATTCTCTCTTCCAAATGATAATCAATCAAATTCAGTATCTTCGATGGAGAGTAAATTTTATTTTTCAGCTTACAACTGCTCTCACACTTTGACTGAGAATAACTGAGACTTTCGCCACAAACCTCTTCATAAATATACAAGTAGGTACGTTTTAGGTACGTATACCTGCAGCAGGTAATAAAACCATTGAAAACTCATTAAACGTCGGTTTAATAACTCAGGAACGGAAGTCATTATCGAGAAAGCAAATACTAAATAATTAGAAGAGATAAACATAATTATTAAGGTTTTGACTAATAAGTGTCTAAGGTGTACAAAGGTCACATCATCAAACTTAGGTACAAGGATCCCACCACAAACTGAAAAACATTTCCGATTTATATATGAGGTTATAAAGAAATATAATAACGAGTTTCACTCACATCAATTCGAATCAGATCGGAGTTTGAAGATCTTAATTGAAGGTATTCCCTCGGCAAACACAAAAGAGGAAATCGAAAAAAGAAATCAATTTAGGTTCGGGAAACCCGGCCCTAATCGTCAAGAGAATGATTGTGAGAATTAATACCTTTTTCAAATTACTCTCAATGAAATAGAGAAGCAATACAAGTCTCCGAATAATCTTACGTGTATCCTAGGTCTAAAAGTAAATATTGAGCCTCTCAAACTAAAACACCAGCGATGCAATACTACAGGTACCAAGAAATCGGTCTTCTTCAAATCAACTGTTATGCAATATGAAGTGCATGACATTCGTCTAGTGAGACCGAATTTTGAGGTTGTCATTCCGATGTGGCATACTCTTTAACAGGCTCAGATTGAAGGCATAAATCATAAACAAACCGAAGAAAGAACGCGATAAAGCGCGAAACTGAGAAAAGAGCTCAAAGTACAGCAGTAATGATGGTTGTTTTCATAAATTAAAAACCCTTCAAAAAGAAACAAACCAATTCTACAAATAAATAAATAGAATACTTTCACATATCAACTGATATGCTAATTTTTTTACACCTAGGTATAGGAGAAGAAAGTCGACAGAGCAATCATTAATTAAACCAAATCAAAACCAAGCCATCATCTTAATTTATCCAACTTTGTCACATCCAGGAAATCTTTTGGATTTTTTCTCCATAAACCTGGCTTTTCTTTTGATTAAATATCTATAGTCTCGACATCTTTAGCCAAAAAATGAATTCAAATATGGAAATTACCATGTTGGTGAAATAAACCAAATTTTAATGCTTTTCGGCAATTAACGGAAACAAACTGTATCACTGTATGTTCAGAATATTGTTTGAAAGGAAAAAATTTCAATAATAAATACCATTTAAGATTAAAAAGGGAATTTTCAATTTAATTTCATATAATTCAATAATAATTTCTACAAAATAATTCAAACATATATACAAAGTAATAAATGAATTGATCTTTTAAAATCACTATAGTAGTGTTTGTCATTAATAAAATTCAAAATAATCTTTTTCTAATTTTGCAATTCATTCAGATGTGGATTTTTTTGCATTTGGTAGATTTTCGTCATCATCCTGTCTCTTCCTCTTCATATTTGCTCCATCTGTATATGCAAGTGGTGAAATTGTGGCCACATAATTTCGATGCCTAAAATTTCGAGTCACATTCGGTGTGGGAGGATATAGTTTCTGGATATACCCATGGACAAGTTTTGGATCGGCAAGTTTTTGAACTATAAGTTCCAAGAGTTGCTTTGTTGCCGCAGCCTTCGCTAATTTGAGTACAAAATTTTCATTGCTCTTCGATTTTTCAGAGGTTTCATTCGAATCTTTTCGATATTCTTCACTGCTTTTAATAAAGTCCTTTATCATTGCTCGTTTGGTCTTTATATCTATATATCTCACCATGTCTTTTGTTTGGATACGAAAAGGCTCTCTAGATTTCTTCCTGAGAGCAAGCAAGTATTTCAGCAGTTCTTCTAATTCCATTTTTATATCTGATATATATATATATATATATATTATTCTCTCTTCCAAATGATAATCAATCAAATTCAGTATCTTCGATGGGGAGTAAATATTATTTTTCAGCTTACAACTGCTCTCACACTTTGACTGAGAATAACTGAGACTTTCGCCACAAACCTCTTCATAAATATACAAGTAGGTACGTTTTAGGTACGTATACCTGCAGCAGGTAATAAAACCATTGAAAACTCATTAAACGTCGGTTTAATAACTCAGGAACGGAAGTCATTATCGAGAAAGCAAATACTACATAATTAGAAGAGATAAACATAATTATTAAAGTTTTGACTAATAAGTGTATAAGGTGTACAAAGGTCACATCATCAAACTTAGGTACAAGGATCCCACCACAAACTGAAAAACATTTCCGATTTATATATGAGGTTATAAAGAAATATAATAACGAGTTTCACTCACATCAATTTGAATCAGATCAGAGTTTGAAGATCTTAATTGAAGGTATTCCCTCGGCAAACACAAACGAGGAAATCGAAAAAAGAAAACAATTTAGGTTCGGGAAACCCGGCCCTAATCGTCAAGAGGATGATTGAGAGAATTAATACCTTTTTCAAATTACTCTCAATGAAATAGAGAAGCAATACAAGTCTCCAAATAATCTTACGTGTATCCTAGGTCTAAAAGTAAATATTGAGCCTCTCAAACTAAAACACCAGCGATGCAATACTACAGGTGCCAAGAAATCGGTCTTCTTCAAATCAACTGTTATGCAATATCAAGTGCATGACATTTGTCTAGTGAGACCGAATTTTGAGGTTGTCATTCCGATGTGGCATACTCTTTAACAGGCTCAGATTGAAGGCATAAATCATAAACAAACCGAAGAAAGAACGCGAAAAAGCGCGAAACTGAGAAAAGAGCTCAAAGTACAGCAGTAATGATGGTTGTTTTCATAAATTAAAAACCTCTCAAAACGAAACAAACCAATTCTACTATTAATTAAATAGAATACTTTCACATATCAACTGAAATGCAATTTTTTTACACCTAGGTATAGGAGAAGAAAGTCGACAGAGCAATCATTAATTAAACCAAATCAAAACCAAGCCACCATCTTAATTTATCCAACTATGTAACATCTGGGAAATCTTTTTTTCTCCATAAACCTGGCTTTTCTTTTGATTAAATATCTATAGTCTCGACATCTTTAGCCAAAAAATGAATTCAAATATGGAAATTACCATGTTGGTGAAATAAACCAAATTTTAATGCTTTTCGGCAATTAACGGAAACAAACTGTATCACTGTATGTTCAGAATATTGTTTGAAAGGAAAAAATTTCAATAATAAATACCATTTAAGATTAAAAAGGGAATCTTCAATTTAATTTCATATAATTCAATAATAATTTCTACAAAATAATTCAAACATATATACAAAGTAATAAATGAATTGATCTTTTAAAATCACTATAGTAGTGTTTGTCATTAATAAAATTCAAAATAATCTTATTCTAATTTTGCAATTCATTCAGATGTGGATTTTTTTGCATTTGGTAGATTTTCGTCATCATCCTGTCTCTTCCTCTTCATATTTGCTCCATCTGTATATGCAAGTGGTGAAATTGTGGCCCATAATTTCGATGCCTAAAATTTCGAGTCACATTCGGTGTGGGAGGATATAGTTTCTGGATATACCCATGGACCAGTTTTGGATCAACAAGTTTTTGAACTATAAGATCCAAGAGTTGCTTTGTTGCCGCAGCCTTTGCTAATTTGAATACAAAATTTTCATTGCTCTTCGATTTTTCAGAGGTTTCATTTGAATCTGTTCGATATTCTTCACTGCTTTTAATAAAGTCCTTTATCATTGCTCGTTTGGTCTTTATATCTATATATCTCACCATGTCTTTTGTTTGGATACGAAAAGGCTCTCTAGATTTCTTCCTGAGAGCAAGCAAGTATTTCAGCAGTTCTTCTAATTCCATTTTTATATCTGATATATATTCTCTCTTCCAAATGATAATCAATCAAATTCGGTATCTTCGATGGAGAGTAAATTTTATTTTTCAGCTTACAACTGCTCTCACACTTTGACTGAGAATAACTGAGACTTTCGCCACAAACCTCTTCATAAATATACAAGTAGGTACGTTTTAGGTACGTATACCTGCAGCAGGTAATAAAACCATTGAAAACTCATTAAACGTCGGTTTAATAACTCAGGAACGGAAGTCATTATCGAGAAAGCAAATACTACATAATTAGAAGAGATAAACATAATTATTAAAGTTTTGACTAATAAGTGTATAAGGTGTACAAAGGTCACATCATCAAACTTAGGTACAAGGATCCCACCACAAACTGAAAAACATTTCCGATTTATATATGAGGTTATAAAGAAATATAATAACGAGTTTCACTCACATCAATTTGAATCAGATCAGAGTTTGAAGATCTTAATTGAAGGTATTCCCTCGGCAAACACAAAAGAGGAAATCGAAAAAAGAAAACAATTTAGGTTCGGGAAACCCGGCCCTAATCGTCAAGAGGATGATTGTGAGAATTAATACCTTTTTCAAATTACTCTCAATGAAATAGAGAAGCAATACAAGTCTCCAAATAATCTTACGTGTATCCTAGGTCTAAAAGTAAATATTGAGCCTCTCAAACTAAAACACCAGCGATGCAATACTACAGGTGCCAAGAAATCGGTCTTCTTCAAATCAACTGTTATGCAATATCAAGTGCATGACATTTGTCTAGTGAGACCGAATTTTGAGGTTGTCATTCCGATGTGGCATACTCTCTAACAGGCTCAGATTGAAGGCATAAATCATAAACAAACCGAAGAAAGAACGCGAAAAAGCGCGAAACTGAGGAAAGAGCTCAAAGTACAGCAGTAATGATGGTTGTTTTCATAAATTAAAAACCATTCAAAAAGAAACAAACCAATTCTACAATTAAATAAATAGAATACTTTCACATATCAACTGATATGCAAATTTTTTTACATCTAAGTATAGGAGAAGAAAGTCGACAGAGCAATCATTAATTAAACCAAATCAAAACCAAGCCATCATCTTAATTTATCCAACTTTGTCACATCTAGGAAATCTTTTGGATTTTTTCTCCATAAACCTGGCTTTTCTTTTGATTAAATATCTATAGTCTCGACATCTTTAGCCAAAAAATGAATTCAAATATGGAAATTACCATGTTGGTGAAATAAACCAAATTTTAATGCTTTTCGGCAATTAACGGAAACAAACTGTATCACTGTATATTCAGAATATTGTTTGAAAGGAAAAAATTTCAATAATAAATACCATTTAAGATTAAAAAGGGAATTTTCAATTTAATTTCATATAATTCAATAATAATTTCTACAAAATAATTTATACATCTATACAAAGTAATAAATGAATTGATATTTTAAAATCACTATAGTAGTGTTTGTCATTAATAAAATTCAAAATAATCTTATTCTAATTTTGCAATTCATTCAGATGTGGTTTTTTTTGCATTTGGTAGATTTTCGTCATCATCCTGTCTCTTCCTCTTCATATTTGCTCCATCTGTATATGCAAGTGGTGAAATTGTGGCCACATAATTTCGATGCCTAAAATTTCGAGACACATTCGGTGTGGGAGGATATAGTTTCTGGATATACCCATGGACCAGTTTTGGATCAACAAGTTTTTGAACTATAAGATCCAAGAGTTGCTTTGTTGCCGCAGCCTTTGCTAATTTGAATACAAAATTTTCATTGCTCTTCGATTTTTCAGAGGTTCGATATTCTTCACTACTTTTAATAAAGTCCTTTATCATTGCTCGTTTGGTCTTTATATCTATATATCTCACCAGGTCTTTTGTTTGGATACGAAAAGTCTCTCTAGATTTCTTCCTGAGAGCAAGCAAGTATTTCAGCAGTTCTTCTAATTCCATTTTTATATCTGATATATATATATAATATTCTCTCTTCCAAATGATAATCAATCAAATTCAGTATCTTCGATGGAGAGTAAATTTTATTTTTCAGCTTACAACTGCTCTCACACTTTGACTGAGAATAACTGAGACTTTCATATCAAATTTAAAAAAAAAGTTGTCTGTTACCTAATCACAAACCTCTTCATAAATAGCTTTCAGTTACGATGTGTCAATTGACTACAGTAACTACCAATGTGTTGTTATTGGTTCTATGAACTCGGTTTGCTCACACTGTAAGGCATTAAAATACAAAAACGAAGCCAATGGATTGTGTTGCGCAAATGGTAAAGTGAAATTAATACCATTGGATACACCACCAGAACCATTGTACTCATAGGAATAGGAATAGGAATAGATTCTGTACACTTTTTGACACATATCCAACAATATAACAATTGCTTTCAAATGACTTCATTTAGGGCAACAAATGTAGTTCGGGAAAATTTTATGCCAACTTTCAAGGTATATATTATAGCAGTTACTCATAATTATTTTAGCGAACAAAATTTTCTTACTTTCAAATCCTTATATATGTTTTATTTAATTATTTTTTATTCACAACGCCCTATCACCAGGGTGACGGTTCTGTTCAGGATAATTTTTCAAAATACGTAGGCACAAAAACTGCCACATTATAAATCTTTTTGACAGGACGAAGTCTGTCGGGTCAGCTAGTAAAGAAATAAAATAACTAGTTTCACTCTCATTGTGAAATATTCACATTCACGCCCCGAAACTAGCCGTCTCGCAGAGCGTGTCGATTAATAAAAAGGAAATTAACAAATTCACCTCTTTATTTCACTCGTAACAATTCGTAGTTTTAAATAAGTACGATAACAAATAGCGAAAATATTTACAATGGATGCCTGGTAAACAAATATCTGACTTCAACCAAATAAGGAACACCTCGTCAATTCGAATATCTGTGAACAATACTTCGCGGTCTAATTACGGCTAACCGAAGTACATCTTGTTTCGAACAGGCTTTATACGGAACTAAACTGTTCTCAGGTCGAATAAATAGGGATTCAATATCCAAAAAGGTTCCCTTGACCGGAGACGAAAACAGATGTACTGGTGCCATGAGATATTTGTTTACCCCATATGTGAAATACATACCCCAGATGTCTCTTTGTCTAGAATAGACGCCAGAGATTTTACAAGAAAATGTAATACATATCCCAGATATCTCTTTGTCTCGAAGGCCAAAGAGGCGCTAAGGGTATATGACAGAAAAATGTGGCCAGACCATATTATTCCCTGACGCCAACATCCTCCCACCTGAGGTCGTTGAACATCGAGAAACGACCTCACACAAAAAAAACAGGGAATCTTACATGTATACATAAAATCAAACAAATAGAATAACGTCTTCATTATGAGTCAATTTGGTCCGAATATTTCCACTACTCAACTTTGATACCTTTGTGGTCGGTTAACTTGTCGACCACTCCGCGTCACTATTTCCCTTCACGGGACACTTCGCGTTTCAACACTCCCGAACTCGCGGCCTCTTTTCGAACACTTCCCGCACTTTCGTTCCCACTCGTCGCCGATGTCACAACTCCAGTCGCCTCGTCAGGTCCGAGAAGAGCCTCTGCAACGTTCACACGATTGCAAAAAACTGGTTCAGCGCACTCCAAGGAGTACAAACGCCGAATAGGCCTCAGACTACTCCTTTTTTAGTGGTCACCATTGCTAAGCGGACTCTATCATCTTCTGTAGGCCAAAGAGCTATAGCTTGTCTGAGCCAACTGGGTCCCTCCCACCATTTTGATAGAAGCAGTTTTTCCTCGCGGGTTTTATGCTCTGAGGGATCATTAATGCCTAATGTCTTTAATTCCCATAGGTTAGCCAAACTAGCATCGTTCAGAAAGGAGGATAGAGCTGTGACACTCTCTCTTTCCCCTTTAGGTTTGGATATTTTACCCATTAGAGTCCATCCCAACAGTTTTTCAACTGCCACCAATCCATTTTTCAACTTATGTTGTTGACCTGTGTATAATCCACCTGCTACGTCTGCTCCTATGAGAATGTCAATCGGTGCGTCTTCTCCGACATCCGAAATCCGTATACCTAGATCATCCAATTCCCTGAACCAGGTACCGTCGGGAACAGGGGAGAATCCTGTACAAATCACCTCTTGGTCCAGAACTTCGAACGTGCAGCGATAACCATTATATCCTACATTACGGTACTACGTGATTCCGTGGTCCAATCTCTTTGAAGTTTTTCATGGATATTCTTTAAAGTAATTGGTGGAGGACCACATATTTATTTTTTTCAATTCGGTGGTTGTGGGGGGCCATAGCTCTGGTGAGGTGCGAAGCGGGGGCAGATACCCGAGTGATTTGGGAATCAAGGATCAGGCAATACCAATTACTTATCAATACACCAGATATAGCACACGTGGATCAATTTACCCTTGTCATTAGATACGTTTTGGAATCAGGCGAACCATGTGAAAGCCTTCTCAAGTGTTTGCCGTCAGTAGGACATAAAGCTGACGAAATGTTTTCAGTCATTATTTCGGAACTCTTTCGAGTCCAGTGCCCAGTGTTTCCACTGGGCATAAATATACAGGTCTGTCGTGGACAGTCATATGATAATGCCGCGAACATGTCTGGCATGTACAATGGCTTGCTGGCAAAAATTCGAAACCAAGCACCATTTGCACTCAACGTGCTACATGTTCTGCCCATTCTTTGAATTTAGTGGCAACTGCGGCTGCTGAATCATGCTCAGAAGCTTGTCGCTTTTTCAGGCTGCTACAGGAAATTTGCGTTTTTTTTGTAAACTCGACACAACGCTGACTTAAATTAAAGAGTGAAATCGGGAAAGGCAAAACCCTGAAGAGAGTGAATTTGACACGTTGGTCATCCAGAGAGGACGCTTGTAAAAGTTAAAGAGATTCCTGGCACGCTGTTATTCGGACTTTGAAATCAATAAAAGATGATTGTACTGAAAAGCCTGTAACGCGACAAGAAGCGGAGGGAATACTTTCGAATTTGGAGAAACTGGAAACGGCGGTAATGGTAGTTGTGTGGAATGTTTTTTTGGAAAGAATAAACAAAATGAGTCTTCAAATTCAGGCCTCCACTATAGATTTGATCACCGTTGCCGATCTTTACGAATCACTCCGTAAGTTTTTTGTAGCTGAACGAGAGAAATTTAATTATTTCGAAGAAAAAGCGATGGAATTAAGCTTATCGAAGCAATATACCATAGAGATTGGAAAAAGACAACCGACAAGAAAAAAAGATTTGAAACGGCAAAAGGCCTACCACGAGTTTAACGAGAATTTTTAATTTCTAACCAAAATGAGTGAATTGTTACCATCGACCCTAACGAAAAAAGCCATTTCGTTGGAAACAATGTATCCTAATGATTTAGAATCTGATTTAGTTCAGGAATGCTTACATTTTCAATGCCACCTTTCTTCTGAAAGAATTTCGATAAAACCAGATTCTGGATCATTACAAAGTCTATCTTTGTTTCTGCGAAAATAGAATTTGGAGCATATTTATCCAAACTTGGATATAGCACTTCGCATGGCTCTGTGCACAGCGGTGACAAATTGTTCAGGTGAGAGAAGTTTTTCTTGCTTGAAACGGGTTAAAAACTATCTACGATCTACTTTATGTCAAGAAAAGCTTAATGCTTTATCTCTTTTGTGCATAGAGTCAGAACTTATGAAAAGGATTTCATACGACGATATAATTGATGATTTTGCAAATTTAAAAAATCGCAAGAAAATAATGTAACACTTATTTGATCTCATTGTCTGTCACCATTAACTGATTGTTAACATGTTATATTTTAATAGAAAATGTTTGTATTGTTCTTAAACTGTTAAGTGCAATAAAAATTATGTAACAAAAATAATGTTTTCTGACCACTCATTATTTTGTCTGTGTTCATATAGTGTAGGTATTTTTAAGTCATGCCTTTCCCCACCTTATGATTAGTACATGCTTCTATTTTTAACCCCCGACGCAAAAAGAGGGGTGTTATAAGTTTGACGTGTCTGTCTGTCTGTGGTATCATAGCACCCGAACGAATGAACCGATTTCAATTTAGTTTTTTTTTGTATTACAGGTGTTTTACGGGCTAGTGTTCTCAGACATGTTTGATGAAAATCAATTGAGCCGTTTTAAAGTTACAGAGGTTTTACGCTTTAAAGTCGGGGGTTTTTTGTTTTGCCTGTCAAACGAACTTGTTATTTCAACATTAAACTCTTCAGTAGGTACATAGCGGATTGCAAAAATAATGTAGTAACTGACAGAAATATCATTAAGTTCACAGTCGTACTAATAACGGGATTAAACTAACGTATTGAATTTCAAAAGTCAGTAGGGGCGGCAAAAGTTGAATGGCCTACTAGCGGCAAATTTGTAAATCCGCCACTGATATATATATTGAACTTTTAGCTTACAAAACAAATGTTAGCTGGGGTTGGGGACGGGGTGCCATACAATTCGTTGTATTACATGAAAGTCTAGGGAAAAACCCCAGTAAAAAAAACACTGGCTCCCCGCATAAGAGTAATGAATAAAAACCTTTCATGTAGAGAAAAGCTAAATTGGTTGTTTTGTATTTTTTGGGTGAAATTTTGGTCAGTTTCCTTCACATTGTAGAAAATTTTTGTTCTATTTCGAAAATTAATTAGATAAATATTTAAAGGTGTTGTTCAATAAATTAAAACTAAAATAATTATTGAAGTAAATTATTTCGAAAAAAACAATAAAAAAAATCATTCTTGATTAAGACCAGCAGAAATTATTTAAATAAAAACACAACACTTTAAAGCTCATTGAACACTCTTTTACAATTAAAAATGTGAAAATATTCTTCATCTAAAATAATAGTGTTCAAAATTTTGAAACACTGTCAGAAATGCCATGGATAACTACAACCATTGAGTTTCAATCTAGAATATTTATACTCAATGATACAACTAACTATGAAGTCGCCGTTAGAATAACCATAGTTAGTTTGCTGTTACTTTATACTACAGTGACTTTATACATATCTTGTTTAAGGTCACTGTAGTAATACAATGGTAGTAACTACATCATCTAACCCTGCTCTCGAATAGGTTACGTTTAGTTAGGTGTATGACGTCATTGATACATCCTAGTTACACGTTGAGATCGCGAAAATTTGAGTTACTGCAGTAACCACAATTGTAGTTAGCTGTGGTTACATCGCCAAAATTCGTCTCGAAAGTAGTTCAAACGAATGACACATGACACGGACAAATTTTGATACTTGGACGTTGAACTCAGGTTAGCTATGAAAACAACCAAAACCCTCTGAACAATTAGTTACCGAAAGTTGAAGTGTTTTGTCTTTTGTTCGAAATGACTGTATTTTCTAAAGTACGAAACTTTATATCTAGACATCGTGGGAAATTTATCATTGGTGGTATTTTAATTACAAGTTCTATTTTCCTTACAAGATATGCACAACAAAAACTCAAAGATTGGCAAGAAAAAGAGATGTTGGAATTTTTGGAAAGAACTAGGAAACAACAGCATTTTGAAAATATTTGTAGGACATGCAATCAGACAACAATGAATCTAGCGGGATCTTTAGTAGATGCATTATCTCATTCAATTGACACAGATAAAACTATTGCAAATTTAAAGTCTAACATTGGCAATCAAGTGATAGTCTGGGAAACTTTGAAGGTATATATTATATATGTATGTAGTTCAAGCTTTCTTCATATAATGAAGAAATTGTGAAGAGCTTCTCTCATCATTCATTGCAAAGTTCGGGGAATTTTATGTTCCCTCACTTCTAGACAGGTCATTTTAGTTGAGGCTAAATATATCAGGAACGAAGCTAGCATGTTGAATACTTTGCAATATTTTTCTCTACTATATAACATTGTTTCAGATTCAACTGTTCTCAAAGTTATGTTGTCTGATATATGCTATGTCTATGCTTGTGATTATTCTTAGAATACAGCTTAGTATAATTGGAGGATATCTTTACAAAGATTCAAGTTCTATTCCTACTGCTACTCAAGAAAAATTCTTGACTTTAACTCAAAATTTGTTAAATGACGGACTGAATAAGATATCATCAAATATTAATGTTGTGGTGAGTATTATAGTTTTCATAGTCATTATGTGAATGGGAAAATTTTTTTCATTTACTATTCAGTTTTTTTAAATGGTATATTTCATAATTACAAAGTTTCAAATCTCTCTGTGGTAAAAACAAAGAGGGATTCTAGCTCTCATTTAGTGTAAGATGTAGAAATAAATATTTCAGTATGTATGTACTACCTATAATTTGTTTAGAATATGCATTTGGTAATAATACTGTAAGTTTAATTCTGTTAAAATACCACTATCTAATATGCAGGTGTACAACAAAATTGAATCGATATTATTCTTAATATCAATTCTCTTGGATGTGAACACAATACTTTTCAGCTAACTTAGAACCTGTTTCTCTATTTTTTATGAATCAATTCAAAATTTTTAAATGTAAGTAGATGTGACACCCAAGTCAGAACGAACTAACAATTGCTAACTAACTGAAACAAATACGGGCTTTTGCCAGTTCATGTATGCATAAAATGGACCTATAGGTATTGAGTTCTACAGTTGGTAGTCCGGATAATCACCAGTTCATCTCACTGAGGGCTGGATAATCAAGTTTTTACTGTACTTATGCACTATGTTGAATTTCCTGTAAAGGTTGGAGGTTCTGTTGAAGATATTAAGGAGCCCCTACCTTCTATTGTAATGCCGTGCTGTCTCTCATTATCCTTTACAATTTCCCTAATTCAAAGGTTGACTTTTTTACATTTTTATGAGATCAATCATATCTCTATATAATTGTCATTTCAGTGTCAGAATATAATAGGCCAAATTGATCTGAAAAAACAAATGCGAACTTGTGATCTAGATGCTTTATTTTGGTCACTTCAAACAGCCATAGGAGATGGTAAAGACAATCCAATTGATAATTTGAAAACTTATATAAACCTGAATCTAGAACAAGATACAAATTCGAAAAATGCTTATAGTCTTTTGGTAAATATTACAAAAAGCATCTATAAAAAACCTGTCTCAATTTTATTTTGTTATAGCTAAGAGATACCCTGGACTTACTTGAAAGTGATGAAGTGAAAATTCTGACATCTCAGTGTATAAACAGAGGTTTCACACAGTTAGCCAATCAACTTGCTGAATTTTTTGTAGATTCTAGGACTACTAGTTGTAAGCAAAATCTTGAAGAATTACATGTGAAAAAACCACTTGCTAAACTTTTACCAATTTTAAATGGAACTTTATCAAAAAATTCTTTTCCAGAAAAATTTTTACAGCAATTAATATCAAATGAAAGATTACATATCTTTGGGGCTAATATTTATGAAAGTCTGTTATAATTTATTTATTTTTGTTTCTTATTGCATAGGTTGGTATTGTCATTATAAATTATTTTGTTTCAAAGTTGTTTATTTGCACTCTGTAGCCTTGAATTCTATCATTGCAACATCATAGTGATATTGAATGAGTTTTCACAATTACTGAAGGAATTTCAGAATTGTTTCAGCAAAAAACCTTATGAAGTGTACCAAACTAAAAATCTTCTGTAGATGCCAGTTTGTGGGAGATCATGTTTGAAATGGTATACCCACATTTAATATGCCTAGGAACAACCAGAAACTGAATATCCAAATCATTCATTAAATCAAGCATTCAAAGAAATCAGATGTGTTCACTGGTTGAACATTATTTGAGAAAACAAAGCATCTGATGAAAAAGTCTAAAAATGAAAAGGCATTTGAGAATTAGTAGATTAAATTTTTTTTTAATATCAAGTAGTCTACATTTTTTTCATATTTGGAAAATGGACCAATCTTTTTCGCAAGTACAACTCAATAGAACAGTATATAGGTTATTTATTCTTCATCAAGAGGGCGAGAAGCACCAGAAGTTCAAGCCCCAGGGTTACACACACCTGACTGAAAAGCTACTTCTGAGAATTTCAATTTTGGAAGTATGGTTTCCTGTTTGGTTACCAGTTTTGTGTAACATTGTTCCTCCCCATATTCGCTGACAGACTGCAGCTCTGAATTCTTGGAGCAAATATCATTCTTTTCCTAATTTGTTTCCAATTATCTCGTACATTTTACAAAATAAAATTCCCAGATTGAAGTCATGTAAACCATTATGGTATAATACATTCTTCAATATGCACATTAGCTATAAAGAATTATGGAAGTATGAGTGAAACTCTTATGAAATGTTGAATAAAGATCTCATTTTTGATCCTTCTGAAAAAATTCAAGATTTTGATCTTCCAAGAAAAATTTGGACAGTTCTTAATCATTTGAGAACGGGTCATGGGCATACCAATAGCATGCTATTCAGATGGAACTAAGTTCCAAGCGCAATTGGTGAATGTGAATATGCAGAAGAAACAATCTTCGTCAATAATTGTCCCATGTATAAATTTCAAGGTTTTAGAGCTATTCATGATGTTTCCAATTCTTTCTTGGAATGGGTTATAAGTTTCAAACATAGTTTTTTTATTGAGTTCTTTTTTCTGCTTTTGTCTTTTTAATTTCAGATTCGATGTGGGCAACTTTAAAAGCCTCTGTGTTTATTAATAGAAGACTACTCTTGAAGAAAAAAGTCCCTCAAATATATTTCAGCTTATTTTTGTACACACATGTGGGGAGCTAGGGTTTTTTTCCCTTTCATGTCCTACGCAATTGTATGGCACTCATTCACTAACCCCTACTAACACTATATGCTCTATTGTTTGCTAACAAAAAAATTGTAAGCCAAAAGAATATATATAAAAATAAATTCAGTGAATTACACTGTAATGATATTTTTGAAGGAAGAATATTTGTTTGTGATTTACCTTAGACAATTCATTTGTTCTTGTTGCATCAATACATATATTCACTAGTTAGTTAGACACAAAATGTCTGATAGAATATAGCAGTAAAATTAAAAATGAATATAGTAAATATGTTTGTTCATTCAGATGCTCAAGGATATGGTCTGTTTGTTATCAACAATAATGAACTCTTATTACTACTTAGAAAAAATACCTGTCATTTAAAATGATCTAACGAGCATTTTTATCAATATGAAGCTGAATTTGTCAAGGGGCGTAAAGGAATATCTGGGCGCAACGTTCGCCTGGTCTCATAAGGGCGCTACGTTCGTCTATGCATAGGCGAATCGGGGCACATACCACTGAACTCTTATATCCAATATTCAGAGAAAATATGCCTATCATTAAACAATGATCTAAATAGAGATGCAAAATATCAGAGCTTTATGGTTATTTAAGTTCTTAAGTGGTAGCTTTTTTTTTTTGCTAAAATAAAAATTATCCATACATAGCGATAGTGTTATTGTCGCATTGCCTATGCATTTGTTAGTGCAGTTCATTTTCAAGAATCCAACAATTATCCAAAGTATATTTATGAATATAAAGGATTTGATTTTGATATCCACTTTACTCACTAGTTATGAATCAAGAATATTACAGGTAAAAAAGGAAAGAAAATTGAAAAAGTTTTATTGTGGTATCAACAAGAAAGAAATATACAATCCATTGGATTTACTGAAACTTTCAGGAAGCAACTTATGATATTTATTGAGACTTTTCATGGACTCAACCATCATTTGTTTTGAAACTTTGACACAAAAAACAGTGTTATCGTTTATCCATTTTTTTACAATTTCTTCGTTATGTTCAAACTGATACATCACTTTGAATACAGATTTCTCTTCCAAATCTGCTACTCCATCACTGAACAAGATTGTCAAATTTTTTTCTAATATCCACAAAAACAAATAATCATTACCTTTTGGTGAATATTGTTCAAACAAAATCTTGGCGCATCCTAAAAAGCTTTGTTCAACAATATCTGACACTGTGAGGAATATATCTATACTTGGCAATGAGCACTGCGTTTTATTTTCAGAAACAAACTGTACATTGTGAAACCAACATTTCACATAATTATCAGTTTTGAGTCCCAACCAAAGTAAACACCTTTTACATACAATGCTCCTTGATTTTTCTAGAACATTCTTCAAAGTGTCCTGATGAATGTGAAAGTAGCAGTTTGAATAAAATAGGTCCGTTAGCTTTGGATTCAGAACATTCAGGGTAAGTACATCACTTTCATGTTTATGGCAAAACCACTCACTAGGATCAATAAGATTACTAGGTAAAGGTAATATTCTGTCGAACTTTAGATCATTCAAATTTTGCTTACAATTTACACATTGTAGCTTATATTGTATTTCAGTTGATAAATTGATTTCAGATTTTTTAGGAATAGCAGAAGAAGATGATTTTAATAATTCGCCATTAAATCTTCCCAAGTCCATATCACTAGTCACCAAATTAGATCGGAAATAAATATAGTTATTCCCAAAAGTTAGACAAGATACAGAATTTTCCAAAAATTTGTAATCACCAGAGTAATTGACAGTGAAAATCTTCGGTTCTTTCACCAATTCAATTTTGTTTGGCAATAGATTAACTCTGAAAGAATGTGATACCTCTCCATCTTTTAAGTTTATAAAGAAGTTAGCTGAACTAAGTCGAGGTCTTAGTTCAATTATAACACTTTTAATTGGAACATCCATTATTCTATCAAAATAGTTTTCTTCAGTATCTCCTTTTCTTCTAATTTTTCAAATAATATATCGTTTTCTTTCACAATATATGAAATGGTACACTTCTGGTAATAATCAGGCATCAATTCTATATTATTGATGACACTAGATAATAAATGGGCTCTTTCTACTAGTATACCTGGTGCTTCATGTCTTAAATAAGTGAAATGAACATGTAGATGATAAAAGGAAGGTTGATAATGCAGGTAAATTCTCAGCTGACTCTGGTCTAGGCCATACTTTTCCAATATGGTGTCCTACAAAAGAATTAAAGATGTTATTGAACAAATAGTATTCAAATTAATTTAAACTCACAATTCCTTTATGGTAAATATTTTTCAGAAGAGGCAAATGATTTGCATTCAAGTCTCTAAGTGATTTCAAAGATTTGTCATGGCAAATTGCTAATAGATATAAAGAATTGACTTGTCCTCCCCACTTGAGATCAGGTAACAAAACAAACCCTAATTGTGGATCTTTATCTTCATATATAATTCTTTCAGATTCAGCTTCATGATTCAAAATATTATCAATCCATTGTAGACTGAACTGATCTTTCATTAGAGGAAGTACTATTTCATTATAAATCTCTGGAGATTCATTAACTATATATAAATTATGAGAGGAATATTTCCTAATGTGTTTTTCAGTGGCTGGATGAATTAAGGTGACTTCAATTCCTATAAGAGGGAATATCTATCAGTAATAATTGGAAACATTTCAATTAAGTTAATATGTACCATTAAACTCAGATGTAGGGAAAAAAGTAAAATTTCCATAACTATCATTTTCGAAAGTTATCTTTGAATTCCCTTCACTGAAATAAGATGTGCCTTTAAATAGGTTTTCACCAAAGGGTGTTTGCGATAAAATGACAATGGCATCACCATCTACATCTTCAAAATGTCCCTTCAAACAAATTGATTTACGTAGTGTATTGTTACTCAGTATTCGTTCGAATATAAATGTGGATAAACTTCTCCTTTGCTTGTGACCCTCTAAGGATGAATTCTCGTTCTTTCCATTGCGAGTTTCAATACACACAGTTGATTTTTCTGAATCAACTTTATTAGATTTTATACTCACAGGGATTTTATTAGATTCACTGATATTTGTTGCTTCAATAGTAAAAGAATTTTTGGATGAACCAACATCATTCTCTAGTTTCATAACTTTGGTAGGAGTAGCCATTGTGGAAAAAATTAATAAGAACCATAGAGAATGTTAATTTTCACCAGTGTGACGACAGCAGGCCGGGCCAGCAGGCCGAGATCCCAAAGTTACCATATCGACCAGTGGCGTCGGTGGTGAATGTGGTCAATGACACGCTGCGCTCTGACGCTGAATATTAGTTGACTGCGTTTACGTTCAATAAGAAGAAATCAAGTCTTACTTATTTTTATCTTAAAATACTTCAGATAAACAAATCGGGTTTAAGGAATACTCAAAACCTTTTTGATGACTTCAAAATCTTTACTTTTTTTTGCATCCTATCGAAAATGGTTTCAGATTATTTATATCGAATCGTATTTGACAAGATTCATGGATAGAAAATACTATCTCGATTTCATAGGGAAACAATCTGGTCAACATGAAAAAAGTTCAAAATTTTTTTCGTTAATTTCGCAAGTTGCGGCCAATCTGAAAAAATGAAAAATACTTTCTGACATTCTCTAGCTATACGTTCCACATGAAATAATTACTACGCTTTGATAGGGAAAAATTCTACACTGCCAACATGAAAAAATTTCAAGATTTTTTTTCGATGATTTCGCAAGTTGCGGCCAATCTGAAAAAATGAAAAATACTTTCTGACAGTCTCTAGCTATACGTTCCACATGAAATAATTACTACGCTTTGATAGGGAAAAATTTTACACTGCACAACATGAAAAAAGTTCAAGATTTTTTTTCGTTAATTTCGCAAGTTGCGGCCAATCTGAAAAAATGAAAAATACTTTTTGACAGTCTCCAGCTATACGTTCCACATGAAATAATTACTACGCTTTGATAGGGAAAAATTTTACACTGCTCAACATGAAAAAAGTTCAAGATTTTTTTTCGATACTTTTGCAAGGTGCGGTCGTTCTGAAAAAATGAAAAATACTTTCTGACAGTCTCTAGCTGTACGTTCCACATGAAATAATTACTACGCTTTGATAGGGAAGAATTCTACACTGCCCAACATGAAAAAAGTTCAAGATTTTTTTTCGATAATTTCGCAAGTTGCGGCCAATCTGAAAAAATGAAAAATACTTTCTGACAGTCTCCAGATATACCACCCCTCCAATCGCAAAAATGGTCCTAAATTATTTTATTGCTCTGCCCACCCAGATGTTAGAAATTCTTTGGAGGACAATGGTAATATTGTAAATACATTCTTTGTGATACTCATGTTGGACTTCTGGAGTGCGTCGTAATGATTTTTTTTATGTTGGGCAATGTAGAATTTTTCCCTATCAAAGCGTAGTAATTATTTCATGTGGAACGTATAGCTGGAGACTGTCAGAAATTATTTTTCATTTTTTCAGATTGGCCGCAACTTGCGAAATTAACGAAAAAAAATCTTGAACTTTTTTCATGTTGGGCAGTGTGAAATTTCTCCCTATCAAAGCGTAGTAATTATTTCATGTGGAACGTATAGCTGGAGACTGTCAGAAAGTATTTTTCATTTTTTCAGAACGGCCGCAACTTGCAAAATTATAGAAAAAAAATCTTGAACTTTTTTCATGTTGGGCAATGTAGAATTTCTCCCTTTCAAAGCGTAGTAATTATTTCATGTGGAACGTATAGCTAGAGACTTCCAAAAAGTATTTTTCATTTTTTCAGATTGGCTGCACTTTGCCAAAGTATCGAAAAAAAATCTTGAATTTTTTTCATGTTGGGCAGTGTGGAATTTCTCCCTATCAAAGCGTAGTAATTATTTCATGTGGAACGTATAGCTAGAGACTTCCAAAAAGTATTTTTCATTTTTTCAGATTGGCTGCAGTTTGCCAAAGTATCGAAAAAAAATCTTGAACTTTTTTCATGTTGGGCAGTGTGGAATTTCTCCCTATCAAAGCCTAGTAATTATTTCATGTGGAACGTATAGCTAGAGACTTCCAAAAAGTATTTTTCATTTTTTCAGATTGGCTGCAATTTGCCAAAGTATCGAAAAAAAATCTTGAACTTTTTTCATGTTGGGCAGTGTGGAATTTCTCCCTATCAAAGCGTAGTAATTATTTTATGTGGAACGTATAGCTAGAGACTGTCAGAAAGTATTTTTCATTTTTTCAGATTGGCCGCAACATGCAAAATTATCGAAAAAACATAATGAACTATTTTTATGTTGAGCAGATTGTTTCGCTATGAAAATGATAAAGTAATTTCTTTCCATGGATCTTGTCAAATACGATTCGATATAAATAATCTGAAACCATTTTCGGTAGCCTGCAAAAAAAAGTAAAGATTTTGAAGTCATCAAAAAGGTTCTGAGTATTCCTTAAACCTGATTTGAACATCTGAAGTATTTTAAAATAAAAATAAATAAGACTTGATTTCTTGTTATTGAACGTAAAAGCAGTCAATTAATATTATTCAACGTCAGAGCGCTGCGTGTCATTCACCACCGACGCCACTGGTCGATATGGGAACTCAGCCTGCTGGCCCGGCCTGCTGTCGTCACACTGGTTTAATTTTCACCATAGACATAAACTTTGTCTATGATTTTCACCATTGACCTAAGGGCTCGGTACCGTATATTTCACAGACAGTATTCTATAGACGGCTCACGCCAATGTTAACCGAAAAGGACAAATCTTTGCGCCACCTGCATCTACGTATCGTACTAAATCGTAAAGCGGGGATTGTGGCGGGATGTTTTAATGTAGTTCCAAGAATGTTTTAATTAATTGGTATTTTGAACAATGAGAATTCTACGAGAGATTTTTGTCTCGACGAGAAAATCTGGGTACACTTGAAATATATCGAATGCTTCATACCAATTTTATTGTTTTAGAAGAGGTGTAAAATACTTAATAAATTGAAAATTATTCACTCTCAGATTTTCAATTCGTGAGACAAAAATACCATGTAAAATTCCCATTATTGAAATTCATAATTTTCATTTAAAGCTTTACATACATCAAAACAATGACGATGATGTTTTTCATTGGATATTTAACGGTGTTTTTACATCATCCTACTACTATTATAAAGGCGAAAGTTTCTAAGTATGGATGTATGGATGTTTGTTATTCTTTCACGTAAAAACTACTGAATGGATTTGAATGAAACTTTACCAGAATATAGCTTATACATCAGAATAACACATAGGCTACAATTTTTGAGGTTTCTAATGTGAGGTCGAAAAAAACACATTTTTTGCGCTTACATTGCAAACGCTGACTGAATCCTACAAGATAGATCAAAACAATTTACTACAGTATTGTACAACTTAAAAAGGTCTACAAAAAAGTCCGTGATGGTATATGTTTATCTCTTAGGAATAACTCACAATAACCATTTTTTATCCTTTACTTTGTACGAGAAATAATGGCTTATTTACGAAGCGATTTTAAGCAATACAGTATTAATCCTTATCCAATTAAGTATCTTAAATATATTGTGCATTTAATAAAGATCAATATGGCTTTTTACAGCATGTAAATCCTACTACTATTATAAAGGCGAAAGTTTGTAAGTATGGATGTATGGATGTATGGATGTTTGTTACTCTTTCACGTAAAAACTACCTAATGGATTTGAATGAAACTTTACCACAAGGTGCGGTGAGGGAAGAAGTGGCTCATCGCTGAGTGCGCGACCCGAACGCGGGCAGACGCGTGAGGGCAGACGTCGTTGACGGTTGAGTCCGTTTTGCGAATTTTCAAGGCACTAGCGATTTGATAAAAACGTATGGTCGCCTACTTTAAGTAATATAGGCCTAAGGTTAGTTATTGCCAGGTTTCTTTTTGGTTAGGAGTTACACGTACAAAAAGATACTGCATTTTTACGAATTACTTCATTGATAATTCAATCACTATATAGATAGGTTACTTACAGTTAATTATAACAAATTATATAAATAGGTTAATTATAACGAATTACTTCATTGATAATTGAATTACTATATAGATAGGTTAATTAAATAGGCAAGGATTGCATTAAAGTACAATCATAACAATAAAAAAATATAGAAACAACACGTACTTAAGAATTATGCCGATGACTACAGAAACATCTATCTACATTTTGCACCTAGATGTGTATTATGGGTCAAATTTCACCCGAGCGAAGCCGGGTTTTCATCTAGTGTGATACAATAAAGCTCTAAATATCGAGAAGAAAACACTAATTTTCAAACTTTTAAAAAAATTATTTATTATTTGTAAGCACACATAATCAATAAACTTATCACATAGATATATTATAACAATTTCTACATTTAGATTGATTACCTGAAGAATAAGAGCTTGATTTATTCAGATCAGCATTATCTCTAGACCTCTCATCAACACAACCTGAAATATATTTTGTTAAACTGGAGGTTGATGGAAACTCCGGAAGATCTAATGAGCTAGATGGAGATGTACTTAAAAAGTTTGGAATTTTGAATGTTATTTGCCTTTATAAAAATAATATTTTTTGTAATTGCCATTCAAACTTTGACTTTCAACAGTTTTTTCTTGTTGTCACGCAAAAAAATTTTTACATACAAGATTTAGATAGATTACCTGGTGTATTAACTTTTTTCAAATTAATTATTGCAGCTTCAGAGCTAGATCCTTCTTCTACATAGCTTGTAATAGGTTCCAATGACCTGGATGTACATGGATTAGCCTGATTGAGTTGTACCTAAAGAGTTAGATTTCTAAATGTTTTTTTTTTTACCCTATGGACACCAAATAAGTGTATTTGTCATTTAATTGTAATAATTTTCACTCACCAGAAATATTCAGTGTTGGAACAGCAATTCGAAATAACTTCTGCGAATACTTAGAAACATATGTTTTATCGAAGTGGATATGACACAATCTTTTCGTCTTATACACCGTAATTGGATTCATTTCCATGATCTCCTTATCATTGATTGCGTTAATCCACATGTTGAAATGATCTAGTAGTCCAGTAAAGGAAGGGCTGAAATCACTTTTTCTCGGAAAGAGCTTCATTTTTGATATGTTGATTGTTATACTGAGAGAAACATATGGTCAAAAATGCAGGTGTTAAAATTTTCAGGAACATTGAAAAATTCTTGAAAAAAGAGGAAAAAATACGGTTTTTCTGATACTTTCGCACATGAGAAGGTTTAGTGAGAAAAAGTTTCAAACAAAAGTTGTAGAGCGGAAAATTCTAGTCCAAATTATGTACTTTACCGTTCTCGAAAGTGATTTTGTATACTGATTATTAAGGTATTACTCTAATGCGGCGATAACAGTGAATTCGAAATTTGGCGCCTAGTGCAAAACCGAGCGGTCCTAGACATCTGAAGTTCTAGAACAGGGTAGGATTCAGCATAAGTTGTCTGCAGAGTGTGATTTGAAATTCTTGGTCTATTAGAATGAATAACAGCTCGCTTGTGATATCGATAACATGTAATTATTGGGTTTAAACTCATTAGTTTGAAATCGATATTTAAGTGACGCATTGAAATGAATAATTGCCCCACCAAAATTTCATGTTCTCAAATAACTCGTTGACGGGATTTTGAATACTTACAAGAACAGATTATTATATAGTTAGTTCTGTGGGGAAAACTTTCTCAACAATAATACTTTCACGAAAAAATTTAAAGAGAAATATAGTAATGTCATTATCATCGAACAACATCGTGGGAAGCAACCGGTTTTCTTCTACAAATCTCCCAATATAATGGAGCTTAGTAAAGATTGGCTTTTAATCCCGATTCTCTCAGTAATTATCAAAACAAATAAATTTTACGGATAGCTGGTCAAATCGTTGTAGCAAGATTATAACTATGAAATTTATCCCCTCTCAAGTAAATTCTTGGATAGCACTATATCTGAAATTCCGGAAAATTTGAAAACTCTCCTATTCCATTTACTAGATTCAAAATGTAGTGCAAGGAAAGATGTGAAACGTGATACAATAACACATTCCATAATTTCAGTTAGCTGTAGGAACTTATATCTACAAAAAAACAGGTTCTCGTTTGATAATTGACATGATGAGTAAATTAGGAGTATCGGCTTCCTACCACAATATTCAATTATATGAAGCTCTCGTTATTATGCAACCTGCAAAATTAACGCATCCAAACTCTTTCATTCAATTCGTTTTTGATATTACAGATCACAATGTAAGTACGTCGGATGGTCATGAAACATTTCACTGTTTGGGGGGTATTAAAGTCATTACACCAGAAAATGATGTTAAATATGAAGGAGGTTCCAAAAGGCTGATGGAAATGCCACCTGCTTCTATTTTAGCTTCACAAAAGCAGATATAATTGATACCATTCAGTTACACGAATCCTGATGGATTAAAGAGTGTAGAGTTCGTTGATAAATCAAAACTTCATATAAAAGTACAACCTGAAGTTCCAAAATCATATGTTGCGTATTTATGAGCATCGATATCGAAATAGAAAATATTCCAACATGGAAGGGTTTTCATGTAATTTTATCACGAGACGTTACATATATGACGTTGCATGTTAATTGTCTCCCATTCATCACCACCATCCAGTTTAACCACATTACACACAGCTTTGCTCTAGGCAGTTGAAGAAACGAAGAGAAATAAAAGTAGAACAACTTTTGTAACATTCGATCACCCTCCTTATTTCAATGCTAACTCTATCATTGTGCAGTCCAAGTAAGATTAGAAGGGTTCCATTTATTGATGTCATATATGGGAGCCATTGGCTTCATCATGGATGGGAGTGGTTTGAAAGATCTTTGGACTACTTCATACGCTGCACAATCAGTGAAGAAAATGTCTGAAGGGCTTTCAGCAGAGCTTTACGTGCTCACATATTAACTTTCACTGCTATAGGAATTCAAATTTTGAAAACAAGCAATACAACTGCGACTGATGAAATTGAGAAACAAGTGAAAATGTTGTTCGAAAAATGAAAGGAAAATTCTTCTACTTTGGGCGACTGTAATATTGACCCAATGATAGTAAGTATGTTCAACTGGGCATTTCGAGGAAACGCTTCAATATTTGAAGATCGTGATTATCTTACTCCAGTTTCTCGAAGCAGAACGTATTGGAGATTGAGATTTGCACTTAAGCAGTGTCAGGAAAATGTTACCACTTTTGCATGCATCCGGGCATTTCGCCTATGCAAAAAGTGCTCAATGATACTTACAGGATATGGTGGAACAAACACTAAATAGATTTTTCGATACCGATTTAAGGCATGGTAGAGGAGTCACACCCAGTGTTGTTGCGCGTTACCTTCTGGGGATGCCATCGGCATTTGACGTCATGGAATATTTGGAGGAATATGCTGTTTTTAGAACAGCGAATAGTGAAAGTCGTATGAAGAGAGATAAAGAAGACATAGAAAAAATTGTATTCTGGCTAAAATGCCATAACCCTTTTAAGAAAAGAGATTGTCTGATGTCTCTTTCTACAGGTGTTATTGGTAGCGACCATATTAACTGTCATATGGCATTTCAAGGACGCAAAGGAATGGAAGCAATCGTTGGAAAAAATTTGTGGGATATGACTTTGTCATCAAAATTTAAAGTTAAGAATTTATGCTATAGCTAGAATAAAATTCGTATTCCTGGAGGTACATCTTCTATAAACTGATCTGCATTGTTGCCGAGAATGTTCGTTCTTTATCAGAACGATGAATCAAGGAAAAAAGATTTAATTTTTTACGAATTGTCGCCATATCAACTATCTCTCTTCGACGAATATGGATTAATGAGAAAAACTGTTAACTCTGACCTTTAGGTATAAATTATTCTCAACGCATCTTCAATTACAATCTCAAAATAGTAACAATGACCCAAAAAAAAATGTTTGTCAAATATTGGGAATAAATATACATTTATCAAAATACTGTCCAATTATCAACGAAAACATAATATAGAAGTAAATGTAGCAGAAGAAGATGCTGACGTAGATATAGTAATGGCAGCAATCTCTCTGAAAGAGAACACTCCAGAATCGCTGTGGTTGGCAGTGGCGTAGATCTCTTACACCAGATCACAGCAATATATTTTTCTACAAAGTTGTTCCAGGATCGAAAGGAAATACTTTGTATTCAACATATCAGGACCGTGAATTGAAGCCATTTATTTTATTCGCCCATGCATTTGCTGGATGTGATTCTACTGGTGCTATGTACACTCAAGGAAAGAATAAAATAATACGTTTACTGCAGAGAAATCCCGATCTTCAGGAATCAGTGCAGATTTTCTATCAAGAAGATGAAAGTATTAGAGAGCTTTATCCTATTGTGGAAAAAATGGTGAGATATCTGTACAACACAAGTGGGGAAAATTTGAGCATAGGTGAACTGAGTTATAAATTATTCACAACCCCAGTTTTAGAAACCAGGAAAACATCACCCCTAGTAATGGTTCCTCCAACAGAGTCAGCATTGATTGAACACACCAGACGAGTTTATTATCAAATTCAGGTTTAGCTAGGACGACCATCGTTGAAACCTGAACATTGGGGTTGGCATAGATCGCATTGTATGCTACATCCTAAAATGATGACCAAAGCAGTAGCTCCACAGGAATTATTGAATAATGTGATCAAATTCATTCACACCCTAGTTTTATTAGTTTCATAAATTTCAGAAATTCACTCTTATTCTTGTTTTTATTTATTCACATTTGTTAAAGGTATTCTGCAGCTGTAATGGAAAATGTGATACTTCTCGCTACAGTTGCAAAAAAGCAGGACTGAAATGTACAAGGTTTTGCAAAATGTGTAACGCCATAACTTGTGAAAATGTCTCTGACTTGATAAACAGAATATAAATGAACTCTGATGTCGATGAAGACGAATGGAATCTAGATTACGCTGAGGGAGATGATATTGATGCATTTAATTGAAGAATTATTAGTAAAAATAAAAAAACAGTTTTTCCTGATATTATTCAATGCAGAAACTTCAATTATTATTCATTAATGCTATTGCTCTTCAAATAATTACTACAGTTTTTTAATTCAACTCTTTTGTCCCATTACTCTGAATAAATTTCTTTCTTTCGAAGAATTACTATTATTTTACTATACGAAACATACCTACCTACGTCTAAAGTATTATTACTATTTTACTTTTCGAATGATTAATTTCAAATATTAATTTCAATTTCGTCAAATTACAAAATTTCCTTTTTAAAATTTATCCGATTATTGACTTTTCTATTTTTCATATTACTTCTAGCCTCCATTGAAGAATCTATATCGCCTTCGCTAGCACATCAGATTAGAAAACTGAACATCGTTTTATCCAAACTGTCCGTTTCCAACCAACTCAATATTATATGCTAGGGTTCGATGTAATAAATGCAATTTATGTAATAGAGTCCAACTCTGGCAAATATCTTCCAGATGTTTAGTTCAGCATTCAGGTACTGATTTCATGGAGCGCCAAATTTAAAATTCGTTGGTATTGCGCTACTAAAGAAATACGCTGTTTATCAGTATACAAATTCACTTTCGAGAACGATAACGTACATAATTTGGACTAGAATTTTCCGCTCTACAACTTTTGTTTAAAACTTTTTCTTACTAAACCTTCTAATTCGCGAAAATATCAGAAAAACCGTATTTTTCTCTACATTTTCAAGAATTTTTCAATGTTCCTGAAAATTTTAACACTTGTATTTTTGACCATATGTTTCTCTCATTATAACAATAAACATATCAAAAATGCAGCTCTTTCCGAGAAAAAGTGATTTCAGCCCTTCCTTTACAGGACTATAGGTCCTTTTCTGGATTTGGAAAGCAATGCCTAATTTTAGAATCACTGTTGCAGTTGGGCACAGCACATTCATTATAAAAAACCATGGTAAACGTAGGGTAAACTATTATCATAAATTATAAAAACACCTAAAATTTTAAGCTTTTAACCACCTAAACAATTAGCCTCTCATTTTTCTCTCCTTAAATAACCTGAGATGAGTCAATTCCATAGAATAAAAATAAATTTGCATTTTTTCAGATTGAAAGTGTCATTCTTCTGCTCTGTGCTGAACGAGTTCTGGATACAGTGACGTCTGAATCTACGTATCGTACTAAAATTTAATGCGTGAAACGTCTATAGATAACTGGTCTGTGGTATATTTCATATGAAACGTATAGCTAGGGACTGTCAGAAGTATTTTCCATTTTTCTAGAACGGCCGCACCTTGCAAAAATATCGAAAAAAATCTTAAATTTTTTCATGCGTAGTAATTATTTTATGTGGAACGTATAGCTAGACACTGTCTGAAAGTATTTTCTATTTTTTCAGAACGGCCGTACCTTCCGAAAATATCGAAAATAAATCTTGAACTTTTTTCATGTTGGGCAGTGTAGAATTTTTCCTTATCAAAGCGTAGTAATTATTTTATGTGGAACCTATAGCTAGAGATTGTCAGAAAGTAGTTTTTATTTTTTCAGAACTGCCGCACCAAATAAATATTTAACTATTTTCATGTTGAGCACATTTTTTCTCTATGAACACGATACAGTATTTTCTTTCCATGGATCTTGTCAAATACGATTGGATGTAAATAATCTGAAACCATTTTCGGTAGGCTGCAAAAAAAAGTAAAGATTTTGAAGTCATCAAAAAGGTTCTGAATATTCCTTAAACCTGATTTGTTTATTTAAAGTAAGCCAATGGTCGATATGGGTACTCAGCCTGCTGGCCCGACCTGCTGCCTTCACACTGGTTAGAAATCTCTGGTTTTAAGCACAGATCAGTAAACTGATCTGTGATTTTAAGTCATTGTCATTTTCTTGTAATGTGTCACAAATTTCTGTCAGGAGTCAGTGCATGAAATTTTGGCTGATGCAATAATTAGAATTGCTATTCACGAGTAGTTGAAGTAAAGAGCATATTTAAAAGTGAAAAAGTCTTGTAAGAATAGAGAACGATAACAAAAACTCACTATGGCTGAAGATGAGGCGGTAAGCATTATGATGATTTATAATTCTAACTGAACATGTGGGGGCCCTGGTTTCCTTAACGTGTTTGTTATTTTGTTACTGGTATACGTTTTATGTGGGAATAATTAAATGAATTTCAGTTGATGAATTATTGTTGAATAGTTGTAAAAACTACTTTCATATATTCTTCAATGAGCAAACAATTTATCAGGCAGAGTTACTTATTTTAAGAGGATTAACATATCCTTGCTTTGAACATGTAGAATTTTGTTTGAATTGAAAAAATATTCAAAATTTAGTGTATAGATTAGGTTTCAGTTAATATCATGGACATTTTTTGTTAATGTAGAGTTGGTGGCTATGAAAACATTTGGTTTACTCGTCATAAATCCTGTTTATTTCACAAGTGTTTCAGTTTTTAAGAAATAATTTGGTTCTATTGAACACTGCATATTATTCGATGTATCCACAAGGCAACATTTGTGGACTCCCAACTTAAAGATCCTATCTACTTAACATATAAAAAAATAATAATTACGGATGAAAAGTTTGCAGCATGATCAAACTTTAAAGGTTGGTTTCATTAAGATAGTTGATTATAAGAGTCACAGAATATTTCAACAAACTTTCCAATCAAGCCCTTGATCAAGGGATCTACGTTTATGAAACCCAGCATTAGTATGGAGTTTTTAAATCATTTATCATTGCTGCACAGAATTATGACATTGAACATCTAATCAGTTATAACTTTCATGTTTTATTTGAAATATCCCCAGAAGAGTCACTGACCAGATTATTTGAATAACACTCGAGTTATAGTAATAATTAAGTAACTTTCTTAATTTCCATAAACTAGGTGTCCTAACTTTTTGAAATTTTCTTTTTCCAAGAAGTGTAAGAACCGTAATAACTGGAGATCCTTGACGTTATATACTATAGACTAAGTGTTTCTTTGATATGAACAGGAGCATGGTATAAAAGGTTGCTTGATTGCGTGATTGATGAGCTGTCATCCAGATATATGCAAAAGGAATTTGATTATGATCACTGCATTGATAAATAAGGACATTTCGCTTAGTTTTGATTGAAAACATTTATTTGTTTCAATTATTTCTTTCAAAATACTTTCTTGAATCCTGAAATAGGTTTAAGTAATAAATCAGTTCTGTAGTTTGCTATAGGTTGATGTTGAAGACATTCTCATTTAGAGATAAAATTACATGAGGATACTTGATTGGTGTCATTATTTAACCTAGTTTAGTATGGATTATATAAATTATATTTCACTTCAATATAAAACATGCATGTTTATTTAAGGCCTAACAACAGAAATTCTTTGGAGGATTATGTTCAAAATTCCGTCGATGTTACATCACTAATTTTTTTCCAAAATCATTCACTTTTTCTACCTGGAATTATTTGTAATTACAAAAGCAAGTTGTTTAATTACATACGTTTAAATGATCCACCAAAATCATATTTTTTTGGCATTCTTACTTACCTAATATGTGCTTATAAAAGTCCCTTAATGTGATATGTAAGTTTAACAGCTTGTCTGCATTTTGAATGTTTACTGTTCTGAAAAAAAAGGCCCTTCGACTCCAATAAATGTTATAATATATAATATACCTATATTATATTATGATGTTAAAATCGAAGACTTCGAAAACTTTAAAACAATCTCAAATACGCTTAACTCTAACTGCAATTGACAGTTGACAGGCTACCAAGGAGATCTCCATCGCTCTCATATTCAGGAATACTTCTCTCTCTCTCAGAAGAATCACAGCCTGAATAGGATTAGCAGAATCCTAGAATACTCAATTCGATTTCTAATCATATAATCTTGGAGATGTAAGATATAGTGAAGAAAAATTTTCGCATGAAATTTGAGACTGGTAATTATTGTTAAAATGACTTAATTTAGGCCAGATGTGACCCTTCTGTTCAATGTTTTTTAAAGTTGATATAAATATTGATCTAAAATATAAACCAATGATAATTATTTAATAGTATTCTTACCAAAATATCACATTCCAATTCTGTACAAATAAATGAAAAGCATTTGACTCATGACGCAAACTCCTTTACACTGACACAATAATGAAAGTCCTATTCTAAAGGACTTACGACTAGATAATGCATGAATATGCTTTGTAAATTTATAAGAGAGCTTGAGAGCTATGAGTAAAGTTAAATAAATAGAGTAGAAATAAGGACAGATCTGCTTAGTTTTTGATATTCTTGTATTTAATGAAAAAATGTTTCATACAAAATTAAGCATTCTATGAATACAACATGAAAAGTCTTTCTCCCTCATAGAAGACTGGTACATGACAGAAAATTTTCATAAGCCTTTCTTGACGCCAATTCTTCATCAGCAAACTTTTTCGCTATGAACAAGCAAAGATGCACTTGATGCCAGGTCCAAAAAAAATGTTTTAGATAGTTAACATCAGTGTGTGTGTATGTGGTGTAGTATTGTTTTGATGATCCCAACTGCCCTGGCCAATTGCAGACAGTATGGTTCCGAGTTGAAAGTATTCCCTAGATTAACAGATCATAGCGGATAATTTCCTACCAAACCCACAAAGTTCACTCCAAAATTTGCTGGCTTGCCACCAGTCACCAATCGCTGTTGAAATAACTAAAAGTTTCATTTTTATGTATTTTGAAGGATTTTTGTTCCACCCTGTGCCATGCCCATCACCCTCTAAATTTTTGGAATAGTGAAAGTGGGTCATATGGTGCTTTTTGGCAAGGTCTCTATATATTCTTCATAGGCGAGCAGAAAAATACAATTTTTTTTATTTTGAAAAATAAGTAGTGATTGTTATAATACAGCGTGCAACAAAATCCATCAAAAAAGCATAAAAATTTGGTAAAAGTGAATAAAAATTGACCGGTTCCAGGATTTTGTTGCCAAAATTTTTTTTCTGGGAACATGAATTTGTTGCTACACTTTTCAGTTCTACCAACCGACACATTGATTTATTTGATTTTGAAAAAACTAAATAAATTAACTTCGAGGAGGTTAGACGTAGCGAAATGATACGAGAGTCGGAAATGCAGTGAGAAAAACTGATTGGATTCAACAGTTGTAGTGTTAAACAAGTCATAATTTCTATTGCGTTTTTACGGAACTTTGGGACAGCACGCATTGAGCAATGCGCACGAAAAATCCCTGTCTGGGCTACAATCAGTATTCCCATAATTCCGAAATAAATATTCCTACTATGTATGCGGAAAATTCCATATTTCTTCAGGTTTTGAAAAGAAATACTCTTTTCCTCTGCAATTATTGAGAAGTTGACGTGTATGGGACATAATAACCCAACATGTTTATCTGTTTCAAAATTTGTTTATTCTGAATGTTCGTGTTGTATTACACTCATAGTTTATGCTTCCTTATGCCGATACTTCAGTTTTCCTCCAAATTGAAGATTCATGTCTTCACATAAATTGGCTGCTGCTCTTGTTGTGGTTCCCTGTTTTATTGGTTTTCTTTGAACCATCTCATTGATTTCAAGATTGCCTTGTCCTCAAGATACCAAAAAGCAGAAACACGTGTACCATCTATGTATCAATTTTGTCTGCTTCTTCAACGGTATTTATAATAAAAAATTTTTAGTTTAGTTTTTAGTAAATTTTTTAGTTTTTATATATTACGCTATGTTGCTCTATTTTAGTCAAGTCTTTAATTAAATGATGTTATGCTAGGCCAAGTTTAGTTCTGGATAAATTCGTTTGAGAAATATTTCAAGTATTAGTAAATAGCTTAAACTCTTATTAGTCTCATTTTTGCGCGTTACAGGGTTACATTCACAAATGGTTACGATTTTCTGTTACAGTTTGTATTTTAGCGCCAGCCGTTAAGACGGGGAAGGTGTAATCGTTTTTGAAATCTGTAACCATGCTCGAGAGCAGGGTAACTGGCGGTGTCAGTTATAAAAAAACCAAAACAAGACGCTAAAAACAGATATTTTGTATTTTGCTTGGTATGGTATAGCATCTTTTTTATTTATTAATGGCGCATTGCAAGCGATGTGGGGAACATTGTTTCAAATTATTCAAACTGCAAATAGACATAGAAATCCAAATAGAATAATCACATTTCGTTTTTAAATAATATCCATTTTCAACTTCTGTTGCTTAGTTGCTTAGACTATGTTCGGACAATTTCACTACACTTCTGTTTTCAGTTTGATATATTTTCAAATTGAACAAAACCAAATGTCTAAAATCTCACAATTGGGATGAATCATTACTAACGAAATGCACTCTTTATTCTGTTGATGAAATTGCGAATATATTATTGAATAATAAGTTATGCAAAACTAAATACTGTCCTTATTTCAATATACATATTCCACCTAAAATAGAATATTTTATGAAACAAAGCAAATAAAAAATTGAGAAGATATCGAACATAAAGCGAAAAAATATATACATATATACATCAACATATGTCATAACTATTGAAGAGGTAATGGACATAATTTAACCACTGATCTCTGCAGTACACCTTGAGTAGTCCGAACAGTAGCTACTCTAGCTATTTTATCAGCGCCAGGATGCAATTTCTCAATGCGTCCAAGTCGCCAGCGCAATGGAGGAGTTGATCATCTTTTATCAAGACAGAGTGCACCTATTGAATAAGGAGGCGAGTTACTATTGAACCACTTTTTCGTTGTTGCAGTGTGTTCAGATATTCTAAATTCCATCTTTTCCAAAAATCCTGATGGATACAGAATTAAAAGCTGCCAACGCGATAATCGACCGATAGATAGGTGTGATAAATCTGGTTCAGGAATAGCAGTTAATGGAGCCAGAGTAAGAAAATGTCCTGGTGTCAGTGGAGATATGTCATTCGGATCATTACTAAGCGGACATAGAGGGCGAGAATTGAGCACAGACTCAATCTCTAAGTGGACTGTATAAAACTCCTGTATGACCTGTTGAGTCTGGGCACCTGGATGCAGATATATCTTGTGAATAAGGAGCTCAGTAAGACGATGAAATGAAGGAAGCAAAGCTGGGTGTTTTGTGATCATAGGCCAGACCAGAAAAAGACAGACGACCGCCCACCCTGAGAACACCGTCTTCTCCAATAAATGGATTCAATTTTCAAGAAGTGATTTAGATATGGGATTTCCGAGATGAGATTATCGATCTGTTCCTTGAACACAACCCGTTGAACCTGTTTTATGATGAAAAAAAGCGCATCTTTGAGATGAACTGCGGAAAATCTATATATCCTAGGAGCTTTAGAGTTTTTATGAAGTTAACGAATCTGAAAATGTAAGCTACCACCCTTTGAACCTTGAACAGAGATGAATACCTGGAGAGCAAATCATCAACAAACGATCAAATAGAATAATCACATTTCGTTTTTAAATAATATCCATTTTCAACTTCTGTTGCTTAGTTGCTTAGACTATGTTCGGACAATTTGCCAGCATTTTTTCTACACTTCTGTTTTCAGTTTGATATATTTTCACAATTGAACAAAACCAAATGTCTAAAATCTCACAATTGGGATGAATCATTACTAACGAAATGCACTCTTTATTCTGTTGATGAAATTGCGAATATATTATTGAATAATAAGTTATGCAAAACTAAATACTGTCCTTATTTCAATATACATATTTTCTTAAATCTTGTTAGTTCCATTATTTAATTGTGAACCCGAAAATAGTCTTTATCAGGACCAAACTGACCAAAATGTTTCCACAGATATTTGATCCCACGCTGAAGAAAAAAAAGAAGAAGAAGAAGACCACCTTCGACATAGAAGCAGCACTAGCAGAAGGCAATGATGTTCAAGAAGTTGGAAATGGAGAAGTGGACACAAAAGTGGAGGAGCCAAAACAACAGAAAGATGAAGATGCGGATGATGTAGATTTAGACCTGGACTTCACTAAAAAGAAAAAGAAGAAGAAGAAACCTTTCAGTACAGAAGAACTGGATGCGGCCCTTAACGATGTAAACAATGAAACCACTAATGAGATTGGCAATAACGAGGAAGGAATGGATGATAACTTTGATATGGATCTTATTGATTTCAGCAAAATGAAGAAAAAGAAGAAGAAGAAAGATCTCGATGATATTATGGCAGAGACTGAAGAGAAAGAGGATAAGGAAAATAGTAAGTTACAGCTGATTGTAATGCAAAGTACTCCACAACAATCATTGACTGTCTTCCTTAGGAGAAAATAAATAGTTTCTCCATTATATCTTGAGTCCTTTGTAGTCAGGCATTGACAGATAAAGTTATAGAGGAGTTACCGAAAATTTGAATTGTTCTCAGGTTATATATTTATGCTGCACAGATTGCAAAAAACAACTTACTAAAAATATAATACGGATGAATAACAACAAATTGATTCATTGGAAACCAAGACTTTTGTGAAGATTTTATTGGTATGAGATAAAAATTGAGCTTTCTGATTTAAAAACAGATTCCTAACATGTTTCTTTATTCTCAGAGCTGCCAGATTAATAGTTCTCCTGGACCAAAATTTCTATGAGTCATAGACTAATCTCTTACCTAGAGGCATAATACTAAGTAGATGAAGATCTTTTTAAATATGTTCAACATATAAAAAAAATCCAAAATTAACTTATTTAAATTAAGTTTTTTTAAATTTTTAATTTATTCAACTTGAATCACAAGACATTTTCATGGCATTCATGAATCCAGGATTCACTGCCGTTGTGTCTTTACCGAGAAATTCAAAACAGGGTCTTCTCATTGTTCAAGCAGATAAAAAATACATTTAAATAGAATGTATATTACATTTGCCCTTCTACTTCAAAAACATGCCAATCACAAAATCATGTTATCTAACAACATATTGAATATTCCTTTGGAGATAACCAGATTCTTTCTCTCATCTACATAAACTGCAATGCTTCCAATAATGGATACTCAAGATATATTATCAGGAATATAGTTATGCAATATTTAGTGAAAAAACATTTTTTTTACATGCTGCAATGATGTGAGGGAAGTCCCTGTTAAAGGTAATTCAATAGTGTTTTCCCAAAAGTTTAAAACCATAGAATGAAACAAAATTCATTAGCTACAATACTTTGCCTTTTCCCAGGAATTTCGAAGGCACGTCATCTATAAACAATTTGATTGTAAAAATAACATATTTAATTTCCACGCCCACATTATAAGGAGCCAGTGATTGAAGAGAAGTAAACCAATGTTGCCAGATCTAGTCATAGAGATTGTAATATTTCTCAGGATACTTATGTAATTCTGTGCTATCTAGGTAGTTTCCCATTGTACTTGTATATGAAATGTGTTAATAATCCCCTGTTTATGATATTGATCATTGGAGTAGTCATTTTGGGTCAAGTACACTCACATAAAACGGAAACGAAATAGAGTCGAGCTGGAAGTTTTGTTAAGGGGCTCTACAGTATTTGTACATTTAAAAATGAAACATAGCCAATTTCGGGCAGATTGGCCAAATTCCTTGAAAACTCGAAGATGGGTGGATTTTTGTTGGGAGGATGATTTTCGATGCATAATTGAGTAGTGGAGTAGCACCCACCCTCAAATTTTGAATGTGAAAGATAGTTTGTTTGATACCTCGTATGAAGTCAGCTGATTTTTGTGTTTTCTTTTGGAAGTCTCATTGAATTTGACTGATTAAAGGATTTTCATGATATTAATTGGATTTTTTCTGACTCTATGCTCTTGAGTAGGGGATTTTCTTGTATACCTGGTGTCCTGAAAGATGGTGATGAGACTTTTAACGCAGTTTGGTGAGATAGTTTGTGCAATTGGTGCTCATTTCTCTGGTGTGTTTGAGGGACCTGTAGAAACATGGCCCGTGGATCAGGTTGGTGATGTCAACTTGTTGCAACTGGGAAATACCGGGTACGATATTTTTTGAACATCTAGAAGATTGTCGAACAAGTGTACTGCAGGACCTGATGAGGTTCCTGCTTTCTAGTGAAGGACTGTATAGGCGTGGTTGCTACTCTTTTGGCACATATTTTCAATGTGACTACTTCTACGGGAGTTGATCCTTTTAAATGGAAGTGAAGATTACACCTTTTTTTAAAAAAGGCGATAAATCTAATACAAAACACCAACCGATTACCATTTGATCATTTAATATGATTTCATTGTTACATCTATACAGCGCTGTATTAACCCTAATGCACATCGATTGATGCCAAAAAGATCCACTTGTTCTAATCTTGTATGTAGGTACTCAATTCATTTGATGAATTTGAACAATGTCAATGTAATATACACAGATTTTCAGGCGACATTCGATAAAGTGAATCACGGAATTCTATTGAGCAAACTAAGGTTCAGATTTGGGTTTGGAAATAAATTGGTTTCATTGATGGATCTATATGAGCAAGAGAGAAATGTTAGTTGATGACTTTCTGTAGGATACTTTCTGTTGCTGATTGTGCTAGATTGTTGGGGGCGCTGGATGCTCTCACGGGTTGGTGTGAAGCAAATAGGCTGTTGCTTAATGTTTGTAAGTGCTATTCAATGTCATCCACAAAAAAATAATATAATTTTCTCTAATTATGAGATTAATATCTTTATTTTAATTTTTTTATATATATATAACACTTTAGGGTATTGTGTGATAGTTTTTGTGCCACACTTGGGTCAGCTGATATCATCTGCTAGCAAAATTTCTGGGTACATTGTTCGCATTGGCAGACTCTTTCATAATTTAACCTCGCTGGTGGTTTTGTTCAATGGTTTTGCTCGCGGCAATATTGCAGTATTATCAAGGAAAGCGAGTTGAATCTGTACAAAGAAGGTTCTACCAGTACTTGTTTGGAGGGAGGATGGCATCTATCCTGAGAGAAGTTATAGTAACCTCATGGTTATCTGTAAATCTGGGGCTGAATCCATTGAACGCAGGATCTAGGTGAAGGCACTTATGTTTCTTTATAAAACTGTGATTTGAATATTTTTGGTGCCCCGATACAGTTAAAGGAGCAGTATTTTACTGTAGGGCGGTTGGAACAAATGCTATTTTTGGATCGTTGAACTTAATGTGTAATATTCAATTTGATATTGTTTATTTTTTGTTACAAATTTATATAAAGTATATTTGTTGCAATTCATTAATTATTTCTGTGTGTTAATATACTTTGCGCACCAAATAAATGTACTCCACTCTCTTTTTGGTGCATTGAAAAATTGTGTTTCGAATTGCTTATAGAATGCTGAAATTTCACAATCGAATACTATCTGAAAGTTCACAAAAAAATTTAAATATTGTTGTTGATGCATATGGTGGAGGGACGTGTTGTTTACCTACGTCTCCGTTGAATTATGAAGTGAATTAATTTGTGAACTTGTGAAATTATAATGGTTATTCCTTCTATTAATCTTGAAGGTAGGATCAACCCAATTATTTTCAGTGAATGTTTTCCATTTGTAGATTCTGAAACTTAACATTATATCCTAACATTATTGTTGTGATCGATCTCCGTTATCTTGTCGCGGTTTGTGGTGGTGCAGTTTGAAACACGAAGTGCCCTGTTGTCACGTTGAACTTTTTCCTATGATCTGGTTAATTAATTATTAGGTGAATTTTTGTGATATCATAACGGTGATTTCTCTCGTGGATCTTCAGTGTGGGATCGATCTGGTTGATTCCGGTGAATGTTGTTCATTTGTGGCTTCTGAGGCATCTTGATATTACATCGTAACATTGATGTGATCGATCTGCATTATCCTATTGCGGGTTTGCGGTGGAGTTTGGGGCCCGGGGTGTGCTGTTGACACGTTAAGCATTTTTTTTCCTATTGTCAGATTTATTGAATCATCTGGTGAATTTGTGAGATTGTAACGGTGTTTCCTTCCGTGGACTTGAGGGTGGAATCAACCTAGTTGGTTTCTGTAAATGTTTCCCAATTGTTGAGTTTGCAACAATTTACTATTATATCTGAAAATTGCTGTTGTAATCGATCTCCGTTATCTTATCGCGGTAAAGTTTGTAATTCGAGGTGCACCGTTGTCAAGTTGAGCATTTTTTCCCTTTCATCATTCCAAACCTATTGTTACACATTCCTTCAAATCGTGGCCCTCCCATCTGTGCAGAGTGTCTCTTAAAGGCCCAAGAGAGTGAAGAGTTTCTTCCTATCATCCATCCCATTGAAATTCCTCAGTGTGAACTCTGTAATAAGTCGATATCAAGCAAGCAGCGTAGTCTGTGTTGTTTGCTTTGTAAGGGAAACTTCCACCTCGATTGCTTGAAGTTACAACCAACTGGGGTAACTTCCGATGTCCTTTGTAACGACTGGGTATGTAGCTATTGCAAGAGGGACAGCCGATCTCTTCGCAGCAGATCAGCACCTTCGGTTGATGAAGGTAGCGTAGTCGGTGTGATACCTAGTTCCTCCTTACTGCCTCTGTCGGCTGATCAATTCAGTATTCTTATGACCAAGCTTGATGTAATTGCGGAGGACATCGCTGATATACTATTAAATAAACTCAGCAAACGCTGAAATCCGAACTGATCGAGTGTAAATCAATTCTGTCTAGCCATTTGGATATGTTGCGGGAGCACCAGCTCACCTTAGGAGATGAACAGGTACGACAATGATATCGCGGTGTGTCAGTCCCAGATAGTTTCCATTATCGATGACTCCAAATGCCTCGGAATACGTGTTTCTGCAGCTGTTGAAAAGGTCGATCAGATTGGCCGTAGTGCCGCGACTTCTGTGGTCCCCGATAATCAGTCCGAATTACTTGATATACAGGGTGAGTCTTTGACCACTGCGTTAATTTTAACCATAGGTTCTTGAGATCAAAAGAAACACTTTTTCCATTACGGTTTTTCCATATTCAGCTGCTTTAAAAAGTTATAAGCATTTTAAGTTTTCACATTGGGCAAATACCCCTCTGTAGTCAAGTTTAGTTTGAATGAAAAATACCTTCCACAGCATCCACTAATGAATCTGAATTGTTTAAAAACATTATTTTCCCTCTAAAAAATTGATTCACTCACTCATGTTTCATCCGATGAGGTCCATATCTAGAAAGAAGATACAAAATACTAATTTTCTGGTAAAAAAAATTCAACACCATAAACATAGATTTTTGTTGTTCTACTATAATTTCTTTCTAGTTTAAGATTATAAACCATCCCTTTCTAGTGAGAAATTCCAAAAAACCTCAGAATTATTGGATGTTATCATCATACATTTGTAATTTTCTTCTTAAAATTTCCAAATCATGAAAACCATCATTTTTATGAAAACTTCCAAGGCAAGAGGTTGTCACTGTGCTTTTTTTCACTCAAAGCCAGAAAAAATCATCTATAATTTTCCAAACACTGATATTTCTGAAGTTTCTTCTCCTTGACAGAGACCAGTGAACAGGTCTATGAGGTCTCTTGAAATCATACTGTTAAAAATATGAAACTCTTTAACAACAATGAATGGTGTCACTACGAATAATTATTTTAAAGTGATGTTACTTTGCTTGATGATTATTTTCTGTACTGAATCCCAATAACAATTTACTTGGATAGATTACAAGTATTTCCAGATTTAGGTGTACAATTATACTTGCTTGAAGAGAGTTTGATCACCTAAATTTGATTCTGAAAAATCAACTTCAATAAAAAAATGAAAATGCAATTTTTTTATGAAATTTCAACACCCTATATCTTTTGAACGGGGCCAAATTTGGAAAATGTTTCTTTTGACGTCAAGAATCTATGGTTAAAATTAACGCAGTGGTCAAAGACTCACCTTGTATACATAATATTATTCTGAGAGGTGGAGAAGAGGAGTCTGTTAATGACGGCGCTGCTGTCTCTAATATTAGCACAGAGACTACTCCAATTACCTGTCAGACGTAATTAAGAGTTAATGTTCAAGTTCAAATATCTGAGATCCTCTCTGCAACCGAAGGTCTCCGTTCCTTTAGTCAGAGTCAAACAGGGCAACGCCAGGTCTTCGGCGTCCGCGAAGGAGCTTGCTGATGTTTTTGAGGCTGCGTGTTCTGTGGAGCCTCCACACTTGCCGGATCTGTTGGCGGATTATCCTGAAACTCGAGAATTTGGGTATTCGGGGTTCCCTTCTTAGATGGATCCGTTCACTCCTCTCAGATCGTAGTTTTCGCGTGCGTGTGGGTAATTCTCTATCGACCACCAGTCTTAGTGGGGTCCCCCAGGGTTCGGTGCTGGGTCCAATTCTTTTTCTTTTATATACTTGGGATATGCCGAGAACTATTCGATCTCATTGTTCGCTTTTTGCCGATGACTCAAAAATATTTGGCAGCTCCCTCATCGATCCTGGTGTTATCCAGCAAGATCTTGATGCCCTTTATGACTGGTCTACAAACTGGTGTTTACCTCTCAACCTCCAGAAGAGCGCAGTTGTTCACATGGGAAGAAATAATCCAGCAGTCGAGTACACTTTTAGTGGCTGCGTGATTTCCTCAGAGAACTACCACTGCGACCTTGGAGTGATGGTTTCCAACGACCTTTCTTGGTCTAATCACATCCTAAATGCTTTCAACAAAGCGAAGAAGATTCTTTATCTGCTGAGTAAATCTTTTTCCCGTTGCGATCCGGCCACCTGCAGAATCCTATATACCACATAATGTGCTCCTTATACTGGAATATGCTGAACCAGTTTGGTCTCCGTCTCTGGTCGTGATGTACAATTACTTGAGAGCGTACAGCGTCGTGCGACCAGGATACCTTATGGTGTGCTTCGGCCCAGTTATCTTGAACGGCTCTCCATCATGAATCTTACCCTATTTTCTCAGAGGAGGGTTTGGGGTGACCTAATAATCACTTACAAAGCCTTGAGTGGACTTTTTAGCTCAGATTTGGGAGGAATTTTCACCTTAAACAATAGCAATCGATTGCGTGGACACAGGTTCAAGCTACGCAGGGAGCACTTTCTGTCCAATAGTGTTTTTATCATGGAATCATTTACTATCTGCTATTGTGGAGGCCTCTAACGTCAATGCATTCAAGAATCAATATGATAGGTGGATTCAGGGGTGAACGTCACAATTATAATTTTTTTTTTATTATCGAATTTGTCAATTTATTATATTGTAATCAAACTACTTATTTTTTTTCTTGTGCATTGTGCATCAACTTTTATTTTGATATTCTGTGAGTTTATAGATTATTTATAGATAGTTTTTCAGATTATTTAACTCTTATCATTAAATAATAATAATAATATATCTGAATCATTACCACAATAATTGGAAATATGTATTATTAGGTATAATTATTTTAACTGATATGTCAGAATTTGTTTTATCATTTTACGATCTTAGATTCTTTGAACATTACACCGAAAACTGTCGATATCAATGACTTAGCTTAATTGCAAATGTAACAGTCTTTTCCTTTATGAACATAAATTTAAAGGGGTGGCTATAAGGAAATAATAGCCTCAGAGAATCGCTAGATAGCTAAAAAAACTTTGAAACCAAGTGAAAAAAAATTGAAACCCAGTATGTAACACCTCAACTTGCACCTCAGCATCAACAAAATTGAGTGCATCTCTTTCCTACCCACTTTACATTAATCTTCTACTAGGCGTTCTTATTTCTTCAGTCATTGTGATTCTCATGTTCCTTTATTATTCTTGATATTATTTATTATCTAACTTTATTCTTCCTTTTCCAGTTGAGGATAATTCAAAACAATGGAGTGGTTCAGATCGTGACTACACATATGATGAATTACTAAACCGTGCCTTTGAGATAATGCGAGATAAAAATCCCGATATGGCTTCTGGAAAGAAACAAAAATACATTATGAGGCCGCCCCAGGTTGTACGAATAGGAACTAAGAAAACATCATTTGCCAATTTTACCGAAATTTGTAAGATGCTCCATCGTCAACCTAAACATTTGCTGGACTTTTTATTGGCTGAGTTGGGTACCAGCGGGTCTGTAGATGGAAACAGTCAGCTGATCATCAAAGGAAGGTTTCAACAGAAACAAATAGAAAATGTCTTGAGAAGGTATTTGATTTTTTCATTTTTGAAAGTTATTAGAATAGATAGGCAGAATCGAGACAATTGAGGCATTCATAGAGTATGAATTTATCACTAATTAATAGTTTATATTCATTATCTTCTTCCTTGATACAATAAATTCTAAACTTCTTTACCTATGATTAAGAAAAGTTTGTTATATTAATTTTTACGCTTCTCTACAAAAGCAACAATAATTTCGTGATTTACATTGTCTAAAAGAATATAAATTAGAGTACGTTTATCTTCATTTTATGTAGAAGTTAGAAATTTTCAACAATGTATTTTTCAGGTATATTAAAGAATATGTCACGTGCCACACCTGTAGGTCTCCAGATACAATTCTACAAAAAGATACTAGGTTATTCTTCCTCCAATGTGAAACATGTGGTTCCAGGTGCTCAGTAGCTAGTATCAAATCAGGTTTCCAGGCTGTTACAGCAAAACGTGCCGCAATCCGTGCAAAGACCGCTTAAGTCTATTTTATTGCAATATTCAATTTATTTATACACAGTAAAAAATGATCATTGAATTTTATGTACGTGTGGGTATGTTGATATTTGTAAAATAGATAATTGTTGAATACATAAAACGACCACCAGCTGTGTTTGATTCAAGAAACTTTTATACTGGAGTGTTCCGAATACTTCAAATCTGATTATTTCAAAATATTATTCACATGTTCACGATTACAGAAATTGGAATGAAAGTGTCAATAAATTTGTATAATTGTTATGTATTCAAAAACATCAGAATCTAAGTCATTACAAATAAAAATATTCTGCATTTCATTCATGAAATCAAGTGAATCATTCAGATGTGAAATAAATAGTTCAGGCCCATCTAGTTTTATTTGAATTTTCTATCTAAATTTTTTATTGATGACATATAAACTGTGTCCCTTATAGATCAAGTCAAGATAATCTGTATTACTTTTGCTCAATGGGATTTTGAAAACATCTTTCCACTGACTCGCACATGATAAATGTTTGATGAAGCTTGATCATTGCAAACATCTTCACTTGTTTTTGTCCATTGACAATATATCCATCTATTGAACAAACATATTTTTCAGTCATGAAACAACATTGCTATATTCATATATTAGATTAGGACATGCGCTTAATATATCTTGTGGAGGTTTTCGTCTTGTCGGGCAGTGAGACAGATGAATAAAGAGCTAGTTTTCATACTCAATTATTAAAATATAATATTCCTAGTGCGGCAAAAGTCAGTTTACACTGTCTGGTATTAACGCATGCTCGCATTCTCAGCCAGTTTAATACCTAGGGCGGAAGGAGGCAGCTGAAACGTAGCGAGTTGAGTTGGCCGCGAGTAGAGTATACGAAAGAAGATCGTGTTTGTTTGCTCACTTCTTACCTAAAACTTGACGGAGATTATGCTGACGCGCCGCGTTCAGGTCGCCCTGCAAATTTTTGCGTTAAATTTGTTTTACCGTGACTAAACGATGCCGCATGTGTGTTGCAGACGGAGGGAGGGGATGGTTTAACAATTCGAACATAAAATGTGAGGCCACAAGTAACTATTGATGTTATATTTTTCGCGAAAATAAATTTATTTGCAATTATTTTTGCTTTTTTTTTCTCTCATATGCAAAACGGTAAACTGACTTGCCGCAAATGTCACATGGCGCAGTCAGAATGTATGAAAAGTATCATGAATGTAGTCAAAATGCCGTGCGAAATGGATTTTGAATGAAATTATTCTGATTCCTGAAAAATTTTAAAGCAGAAGTTTCAACTTTATCTTAAGGCAACTAAAACATCAGAAGTAGATGAAGAATTTGTATGTGCACTTCTACTTAACTGTATATGCGATAAAGGATTAAAGTTCTATAATACATTTATATTGAAGGAGGATAATCATAAAAATATATATTGAAGAGAAATATAAAAATTGATCGATTTCTTCAACCAATAAAAAATGTAACATTCGAGCTACATATCTTTCAGCAGCGATATGAAGATAAACGAAACCATCGACGAATATGTTGAGAGACGGTCTATCTAATAAAAGAAAAATTGATTCAAGGAATACGAGATAAATCCGTTAAAGATCGTTTACTACGAACAAAGGACCTGAACTTAAATAAAGCCATCGAAATATGTAAAGCAGCTGAAATGACAAATAAACAACTTGCTTATTTTATACCGTCGCTTATAGATTAGATAGTGTGCCCATTCATTAATTTCAATTTATACTGGTAATAATAATACAAGAATAATTCTGGAATTATTTTTACCAGTATACCAAATTGAAGGTGCTTCAATAATTTGTGAGTTGAACGTGCTTCTGAAAGCTTTTAAATTCCCGCCAGCATTTCATTTCTTGCATATAGGTTCTGTGGTTTCACTTGTGTGGTTAGGACAGTTCACTTCATCAACTAAATGTTCGGTGACTTAGGCCATAGATAAATAAAACTATAGTTCGCCGGTCCTAAATGAACTAGTTCCACTGCTTGACATCGGTAACGTCGAAATCCGAAGAAACACTGATGAGTATATACTCCATTCAAAGTTTATTTGTATCGCGGATGGCCATGATTTAAGTTTCTTGGGTTGGCATCAGTGTTTCTTCGGATTTCGACGTTACCGATGTCAAGCAGTTAAGCCAATTTTCACTTGTCATCTGTCACATTTGATTTTGAAGAAAATCAAAATTAATATTTTTGAAGTTATCATACAACATCCCAATCAAAATAAGAGCAGCTCCTTTAGAAATTTCTGCCATAATAATTTCAAACCTTTCGAAACTCTTCCAAGGTTCAGAAGTAAATTGGCATTTTGAGTGAATCCAAGTTTACTAGGACCTTTATGTGATATAGACAACATTGCGTAATAATCTGACAGGAAAATAGCGAACCCAACCTAACTTTTTAATATACAGAGTGATATGTGTCAAACTTCCATGGCCAACCGAGTTACAAATAAACTTTGAATAGAGTATAGGTAGTCTATGCAAAGGTCTATGCAACCACAGTATAGGGACAGTAGTTGTATCTATACCGTGATGCAACCAGGGGGTGGGAACTCGCCTACTACAAAGCTGGTCACGTTTTTCTTCGACGAGCGGTAGAGACATCTGTTGTTATCTTAGAAGCTCGGATCGGTAAATTAGTACTTCTCAGTAGTGATCGGTAAAAACGGATTTTATCAGACCTCACTCTTGGTGGACTTTATGAAGAGTAAGAAACTATTTTATGATGGGCATGAACTGGTTGACTGAAATGGTTTATTCATTTTCAACTTATTCAATTTAATTTAAATGGATTATTCTTACTGTGTTCCCAATTGCTACAGTGATAGTAATGTCAAAAGGTATGTGTTGCATTCATATAAGTAGTAGTTTTGGATTAACTTATAACTCACTAAAAATGTACTGTGAATTAATATTTTCTGTAGCAGTTTCATATTCCTGTAGTAATTTCTGATTAGTAAAAATTTGGGACAGTTTCTAACACTGTTTTCTTTCTAGGTTTTTCATTACACAAGTTGAGGGTGTTAGAAATGTTTGGTTGGAAAGAATCAGAAATCCATGTTTTCATTCATCCAAAAGTGTTATTTGCATAAAGCATTTTCATATGGATTGTATAGACCCTCATGGAAAGCTGAAAAGATTTGCTCTACCAACACTTAATTTGCAAAGTAATTCATTCTACTCCCTATGATTATCATTTTTGTAATTTCAATAATCTTTCAGGTTATGTAAGCATATTTTGTCTACCCTCCAGAACTCCTGAAGAAACTTTGAGGCAACAAGGTATTTATATATAAGTGAACTGCTCATGATCATTGATTATAGTTTTGGGTATTCCACTTATAGTAGGTTTCATAAAAATCGTCTATCAGAAGATTCCTAGAATACTTCAACGGATATGTGAGATTTACCGTTGAAACGCCAAATTCAAGGAATTTCAGTTAATAAGTTTATTGATTTTGCCATGATATTATTTCTGTACTTTTATGACAGAACTATTTATAAAATTTTATTGGGAAAAAAAAACAATAAGATCTTATGATCCAATAATGAAGATGTCATCCGAAAAAGTATCTAAAAGAAAATAGACTTTTAGAAATTGTTTCTGTCATAAAAGTATAAATCTAATGCATTTCATGCTTAAATTGATGTATCTGTCACTAATATTCTAATTTATTCTTTCAATGTATTTTCATAACTTGATGAGTAATTGTTGCATAATTATTCTTGGTTCGTTTATTCTTTCCCTCGATATTGAAATTTTTGTAAATTGATAATTTACTGCATTATATATATATTTCTAAAGTTTCTTTTTTGTTTATTTCCTTTCATCCTCTAAAGATTAGTATGTTCTTTGATTTGAAAGACGGATATATTTGAAATGACCATAATTCTTTAATCTGCTGCAAATTGTCACAATTTTCTGATCAAATGATATTTTTATTGAAATTGTGACAATATACAGCAGATTAAAGAATTATGGTCATTTCAAATGCATTTGTTTTCATTTCCAATAAAAATATGGGATTCAACCTGCGCTTGCGTGGAATCCTATGATAACTCTTATAAAATGCACTAGAGGGCGCCACGAGACGGAACGTTGTGCGAATGGAATCTGTAATCAACTCTAAGATAACGTAAGATGGCGCTATAAGTTGAGCTCTCTAAGCCGGGACCGAAATTCATGCCAGAGTTGCCTATCTATAGGTAGTCTATGGATGCAACATCTATGGATGCAACTAACTAACTACGAAGCGTTGAGAAAGCGAAGTAGTTCGTTTATGGGAGCAGCTGTTCCGATCTAATTATCTCACGAACTACACAAGTCCTCTGTAGTGTTCATAGACTACCTATAGATAGGCAACTCTGGCATGAATTTCGGTCCCGGCTTAGAGAGCTCAACTTATAGCGCCATCTTACGTTATCTTAGAGTTGATTACAGATTCCATTCGCAAAACGTTCCGTCTCGTGGCGCCCTCTAGTGCATTTTATAAGAGTTATCATAGGATTCCACGCAAGCGCAGGTTGAATCCCATATTTTTATTGGATTTGAAAACAAATACATTTGAAATGACCATAATTCTTTTAATCTGCTGTATATTGTCACAATTTCAATAAAAAAATATCATTTGATCAGAAAATTGTGACAATTTGCAGCAGATTAAAGAATTATGGTCATTTCAAATATATCTGCCCCTCAAATTAAAGAACATACTAATCTTTAGAGGATGAAAGGAAATAAACAAAAAAGAAACTTTAGAAATATATATATAATGCAGTAAATTATCAATTTACAAAAATTTCAATATCGAGAGAAAGAATAAACGAACCAAAAATAATTATGCAACAATTACTCATCAAGTTATGAAAATACATTGAAAGAATAAATTAGAATATTAGTGACAGATACATCAATTTAAGCATGAAATGCATTAGATTTATACTTTTATGACAGAAACAATTTCTAAAAGTCTATTTTCTTTTAGATACTTTTTCGGATGACATCTTCATTATTGGATCATAAGATCTTATTGTTTTTTTTTTCCCGATAAAATTTTATAAATAGTTCTGTCATAAAAGTACAGAAATAATATCATGGCAAAATCAATAAACTTATTAACTGGAATTCCTTGAATTTGGCGTTTCAACGGTAAATCTCACATATCCGTTGAAGTATTCTAGGAATCTTCTGATAGACGATTTTTATGAAACCTACTATAAGTGGAATACCCAAAACTATAATCAATGACCATGAGCAGTTCACTTATATATAAATACCTTGTTGCCTCAAAGTTTCTTCAGGAGTTCTGGAGGGTAGACAAAATATGCTTACATAACCTGAAAGATTATTGAAATTACAAAAATGATAATCATAGGGAGTAGAATGAATTACTTGGCAAATTAAGTGTTGGTAGAGCAAATCTTTTCAGCTTTCCATGAGGGTCTATACAATCCATATGAAAATGCTTTATGCAAATAACACTTTTGGATGAATGAAAACATGGATTTCTGATTCTTTCCAACCAAACATTTCTAACACCCTCAACTTGTGTAATGAAAAACCTAGAAAGAAAACAGTGTTAGAAACTGTCCCAAATTTTTACTAATCAGAAATTACTACAGGAATATGAAACTGTTACAGAAAATATTAATTCACAGTACATTTTTAGTGAGTTATGAATTAATCCAAAACTACTACTTATATGAATGCAACACATACCTTTTGACATTACTATCACTGTAGCAATTGGGAACACAGTAAGAATAAACCATTTAAATTAAATTAAATTGAATAAGTTGAAAATGAATAAACCATTTCAGTCAACCAGTTCATGCCCATCATAAAATAGTTTCTTACTCTTCATAAAATCCACCAAGAGTGAGGTCTGATAAAATCCGTTTTTACCGATCACTACTGAGAAGTACTAATTTACCGATCCGAGCTTCTAAGATAACAACAGATGTCTCTACCGCTCGTCGAAGAAAAACGTGACCAGCTTTGTAGTAGGCGAGTTCCCACCCCCTGGTAGTGTTCTGTGGCACAGACAAGTGATCGCTTATGTTATGTGGCTTTTCCAATCAGATGATCTTGATTTTGACACTACCGTTTTTGGTTATGAGCAAGTGCATAAATATGTTTTTTTTCATGTTTTTGAATGAAATTAGAAATACGAGATTTTGATTCGTCAATGAAATGTTTAAATTCAACATGAATAGTATTCAGAAAGTAGTTTTCAATGTTGTTCGAAAACGTTCAGTTCTACAAAAGGTGTATAATGGAGCATTAGGAAGGAAACTGAATCAGCCTCTCCTGATGAAAAGAGCAATTTATGTATCTTCAGGGGCTACTTTTCTTAGTGTCATACCAATTAGTTTATATAATGACTGTGATGCAGTAGCTAGTGTTTATGGGATACTACGATTTATTAGGTGGTTTTACTTCAACTGTTCCTCAAATAGTTTTTAGCTAATCCCCTTATTATGCAGATCATTGTCGGTTGGATTATGGATATCTATTGATTATTATTTTTCAATGGTTGGTCTGAATGAGAGCGACCCCAATTATGATATCATGATGAGAAGGATCCATTCTCGGTCCGCTCACCACATTCTCAATGCTTGTTTACAGAATGGAGGACCCTATATAAAATTGGGTCAAGGTCTGGTAGCAATGAACCATATTTTACCAAAGGAATATATTACAACCTTAAAAGTTTTACAAGATAAGTGTCTTCTTAGAGGAAATAATGAATTGGAAAAAATATTTCAAGAAGATTTTGGGAAAGGTACACTAGATTTATTTCATAAATTTGACCCTGTACCAATTGCAGCAGCCAGTTTAGCGCAGGTTGGTTGATTTGATTTTTGTAGCAGTTCATTTTGCATGGTTCTTGGTAAGGATAAATAAACAGGTTATATAAGAAGGAAAAACCAAGTTCATGTATTTGTATGCTTGACTAGTTACATATAAACCTCCTCATCTCTTGACTTTATCAATTTTGGAATGAAAAACATAATAATAGGGGAGAGTGGGGTAATTGAGAACGGCGGGTAATTGGGAACAGCGAGATTACAAATACTTCCTCGAGTGCGACTCTGTCTTCAACCTATTCAACGGACGCATCTAGCGATTCTCAGTTGTTAGTCAAAAGTTACAGTGGTAAGTTGCATCTCTGCTGTCACGGTGAGTCGAAGATTTGTTTTCGCATTTCAATTATAATATTTGATGTATGTTATAATAGATGTAACTTTCTTATTTTGAAATTTAGATGTTTCATATTTTGTTAATTTCATACTGGTACTATGTGTTTTCAAAACCTACGTGATTTTAAGTTGAAAGTAAATTTAATATTGGATGACGGTCATTTTTAATTCTATTGATAACTTGGGGTAATCGGGAACGGCATCAGGCGGGAAATTGGGAACGTTCCGAATTACCCCTTGAGTTCCCGATTACTCTTGTGCTGCTCTGGCTGATAGTTTGAAAATATTTTAAAGTTACTATTTGTTGTAGATGCCAAGAAATTATAAAAGGAAAACGGAAACAAAATATAAAATTGAAGATCTCCACAGTGCCTTGGATGATTTAAAAAAGAAAACGCTCACATTAGGTCAAGCAGCATTAAAATATTCTGTGCCGAAAACAACTTTGTTCAAACAATTGAAGCAAAATGAATTCAAGATTCCTAAAAAAGGTCGCTCTGCTGTTTTCAATAAAGAACAGGAAGACCAGCTAGAGAAATATGTACTGGATTGCTGCAAGTCTTTTTATGGCATAACACCAAATTCACTACGTAGAATTGCTTTTCGATTTGCTGAAGCTAATAACCTGAAGCACAGTTTCAATAAAGAAAGCCAGATGGCAGGTAAAGACTGGTATTACGACGAAATATAATATACCTGGTCACTGTATTTTTAATGTATATTAATGAAACTGGCATAAGTACAGTTCAAAAAAATTATAAGATTTTGGCTCCGAAAGGTCTGAAACAGATCGCAAAAGCGACAAGCGGAGAACGTGGTGTCACAACAACAGTTGTCTGTGCTGTCAGTGCCACTGGCATTTATGTAGTTCCTATGTTTATATTCAAAAGAAAGAGGATGAACGAACTGCTGAGTAAAGGCTGTAACAGCGATATGATTGTGACGGTTTCTGAATCCGGTTGGATAAATGAGTCCATATTTCTAGATTATTTGAGACATTTTGTTTCTTTTGTGAAACCAAGCAAAGAAGAACCAGTATAACCCATACTGGATAATCACGAAAGTCATATCAGCTTGGGGGCATACGATATTTTTCGAGAACATCACTTACAAATTCTCTCCTTGCCTCCCCATGTTTCTCTTAGAATACAGCCATTAGACCTCACAATCTTCGGTCCACTGAAGATGGCATATAATAAGGAATGTGAGCTCTACATGGCGAATAACCCTGGAAAACGAATTACCCAATATGAGGTTGCAGAACTGTTCACAAAAGCGTATAACAAATCTTCAAATATAAGCAAGGCTGTCAGTGGATTTAAAGCTGCTGAAATTCATCCCATTGATCCTGACAAATTTAAAGATCTTTTTGAAAATATTGTGTCTACAGAATCCCACACTGGTCAGACTCAAGAATATGAAACTCATGTAACTGAAGTTGAAAGACGTCTGAATGAATCCATTAACAGTCAAACTATTCCCTATGGCAACAATTTAAGCTGTACCTTTGACCGAACCCCTCCTCCAGTACCCCTTATTGAAGTTGTTGAGGTGCCTATAATTCCTAGAACAGAAACCAGTTCTGTGCGACAGAATAAAAGGCACTCTCAGATATTATCAAGCACACCAATAAAAACCCGATTTGAAGAAAAACAAAGAAGGCAAATACAGAGAAATGTTAAAAAGGAAAGAGTTAAGGATAAGAAACCTGAAACCAACAAAAAGAGGTCACAAAAAAAGACACGAGCAAAAGGCAAAGGAGTGAGAAATTTAACCCAGGTTACACAAAAAAATGAAGAAGAAGAATGTTACTGCATAATGTGCTGCCAAAGGTATGAAACCCCACCGACTGAAGATTGGATCATGTGCGACACTTGTAAACTCTGGGCACATGAAAAATGTACTGCAGGCGAAACAAGCAGTGGATACGTGTGTGATATGTGCCGTTCTTAATTACCCCATATCGTTCTCATTTCCCCCACGGACTGTTCACAATTACCCCATAGGGTGTCGGGTAAATAGGAACGACAGTATTTTTTCTTTTCGTTGATATTTTTTAGGGGACGTTTAATAGTTTTTTGTTTCCGATTAGTACATGAATAAGCAAAGTTTATATTTTAATAAAAGTTCAATATGCTTGTGAATTTCTTCTATTACTTTTTAGCGTTTGAACCTAAGTGTTCCCATTTACCCCACTTTCCCTACCTATTGCTAAATAATGATTCGAATCAGACAATTTGTTGTGCTGCATGGAACTCCATGTATTTCAATAACATTCCATATTTTCGGTATTGTTATTCTGATTCACTGTAAATTAATTTACTTCCATGGAATGCTAAGTGAGATTGTTCTTCGAGTTAACCTATGAAGTCTGCATGGGGTCACTGAAATGGGAAGCCAAAGAATGCCAAGGTGTTTTTAATTATATTGTAAAAATCGAGGTAGATACAAGAATAATAATAATAAATGAACATATGTGTTGCGATATTCTCGCAACAAGGGACAGTTCTTGGAATTTAGGGCAGCGGTCGTTACTTCCAAGAATGCCTTCTATCGGACGGAATTTTGGAAATCCCTAAGCTCAGCTACCTGTACTTTCGATCTTTCTCATTTATTCAAGAACCCTTTGTTGCGATATTCTCGCAACAAAGGACACTTTTGGGAATTTTGGGGCGCGGCCGTTACTTCCAAGAATGCTTTCTATCGGACGGAATTTTGGGAATCCCTAAAGTTGAATAGGTACTTTCGATACGTCTGACCTCTCTCAGTTATTCAAGAACCCTCTCACAGTACAGTTCTGTTTGACCACCAGTGTGGTCAGTTCTACCAGTAAGTTCTACTTTACCAGTTTTCAGCAGCGAATAACGTGTAAACTCTAAAAGTTCCTCGTAGTTTAATATCCTCTCTGTTATACATTTTCTCCAGTTGGGTCAGTTAGATACCCTAGTACATTATGAATCTGAGTTATTCAGCTTCAATCCTCCCAAGTGATACAAGAAAATTTTGATTTGTGAGTCTGTGAAGCAGTTGCATATTGCCAAGCCACAATTTTTTAGTGGAAGTATCATCCAAGGTTTTTTTTTAGTTATTGTGTCCTTAACTTCAGGGGAAAAAAGCTCTACCAGCCTTTCCCGGTAGCGGGACGTGCAGTGCTACTGGCGTGTGGGGCTCTCACCCACTAAAAAAAACCCCACAAACTCACAGCTAGAGTCCAAGCAAAGGGTACCATAGAACACCAATCGGTGGTCATTCTCTTGATCGGTGATCTGTCACGAAATCTGTAGGTAGATTCCGTGCTAGATTGTCGATCGTCGAGTTGACAGCCAAGTCGATGCCTCATGGAGCCCAGTACCGGGGAATAGACTCTCCACTGTTCGTTTAACGCAAACAGGACACATTCCCTCCGCCAGACGAACCCGTCGGTATTTGGGTATGGTCTCATAGTCTTGCTCCCTCTCACGGGGAGGTCTGGGGTGTGAGAGGAGGGCTTGATTATGACGGCCCAACGGTTCCGTAGCCTTACGAAGAACTCGCAAGTCTACTAACCTGTTGAGACAGTTCCGCTTTTCGCCTGAAACCCATGGAAGTCGAGCCGGAACGAATTTCAGGTATAGATCCTCGGAAGGTCTTGGCCCCGTCCATGCCTTCGGCCATGCGACCTTCCAGCATGGACGGTTGTATGGCCCTGTTGATTTGAGGACTTGGCTACAAAATTTCGGTTTCGATCAAACGTTAACGTTACCCCTTGGGTCTTCCTCAGGTCTGGGAGTACAGACTTGAGGGGCCGAGTGGGTCATAGTTTCTCTGATACCGCTACGACTGTGCTCCCCAGATCTATATCGGGCCCGTTAAGAACTAGGGGAGAGAATGGGGACTCCTTCTCCTCTCGCCTAGTAATCGGATTAAGCGATCAGTCGTGGCCTCCTGGTTCGGGCAGTAACATGACTCCCTGGGTCTGGCCTTCGTCCGGGGACGTAGGTGACCCAGCGAGCTGTAGTTGTTCCTGGCATGTGATACTAACGGTACTCTTTGGGTCTACCCCATGTCTAGGACTCGGGGAGCCATAGTTATAACGCCGCTACTTCGAGCCAGTCGTTCGACAACTTTGCTGGCTGACTCTGTCTCCAGCGTCTTCTAGGTCCGGATGCCTAGGTGTGTTCGCAAAGGTGTCACGACCTATGCGCACGCTTAGACAGAGCCCTTGGATTGGAAAGAATTTAGGGTTTGGGATGGTGGTCATTCTTAGTTTCGTTGCTCCTCGGCGAAAATCATCACAACTACTTAAGCCCGTACACCACTACAAGGTGATGACCACTTATGGGATCATCCAAGGTACCTGCACCTTATTTTGTACCTTCAACGATTGAAGCAGAGCTGTGGTGAATTTCATATCAGGAAAATAACGTCAGATCTTTTTATTGTCTAGTCTTACCAGAAGTGCCCAAGATTGAGCAAAGAAGTTCAAATACTTGGACTTTGTAGACATTTAAAAACTCTTTTCTGTGAATATAAACTCTCAAGTGCCGAACCTTGTTAATCCTTCTTATCTGTGAATACATAAATTTTGTTACAACTACAAACTTGTTTTATTCACATTGCAGACATTTTTTCTACCAATGATAATTTTTGGATCTACTTTTATAGTATAACCAGCGACTCAGGAAGTGCGCTTCTCTCCATTAAGCGAGTGATTATTATTACTCCTAATTTTTCGTACCTGCACAAATTGGTCCTTCGAGGTGGATCCAAGAATTCGACTTTGGTAGAGTTTGCAAAATTGTGAATTTTATGTGTTCACACATTCTGTAATTTTGTTTATTTGCTGTCTACTTTGTTAAGTTTCTTCATTTTTTATTTTACTTAAGCTCTATTTCAAATGGAAAATGTATCTTATAATAACCTTAAGTCTAAACGCTTAATATTCAAGGCAAAAATATCTAGAACTATCAATTGATTTGATCAAAACTCTAAATCAGAATCAAATACAAAGGTTTTAAAGAGATATCTCGAATCACTCGAGGCTGCTTTCAAAGGTTATGACGAAATTCAGGATTCTATTGAACTTTTGCCGAATCACGAAAATTTTGATGATGAAAATCGTGAGGAAGTAGAAGTGAAATTCCATACCATTGCTGGAAAAATTGAACTCCAAATTGAACAATTGTCAACCTCTAATATTAGAACTTCTATTCCTCAAGGACATTGTTACCACAGATTAATATTAAACCGTTTAAGGGCGATGCCTCTGAATGGACTTCTTTTTTACAATTATATGATGCTATGATTTTATCAAACACCTCTCTCTCTGCAATTCGGAAGTTTATATATTTAAAGATGTCGTTGTGAGATGAACCTCTCAAACTCATAGGTTTATCTGTAATTGATAAGAATTCAGAGATTGCTTTAAGGATTTTGAAAAAAAGGTATGAGAACAAGTTGACAGTGATCAACACTCATTTCATTTCCTTGTTAGAGACCACTCGGATGACCAAATGTAATGCTGTAAATTTAAGAGAATTCTAACCAATTGTAAAAGAAATTGGGATTCTTTGCATAATCTGGGTTATTTTGAGGCAGAACTGCTAGAATTCTTTCTCATTTATGTTCTTAGCAAAAAGACTGACGTCAATACTAGAAGAGCGTTTGAAACTGAAAGGAATAGTGAACAACTACCTTCTTTATATCAGTTCTTTGAATTTTTAGAAAAAAGAAGCTTAGTTTTTGAAAATCTGAGTAATTATGAAGTACCAGTGATTAATAAAAATTGGAGATCTCCCACTAAAACTTCTCTTCATATAGCTAACAGTCATGGTACATCAAATTTACAGCAATGCTCTTTCTGCAATAACCTATCTCACAAAATTTATTCTTGCAACAAGTTTAAAGGCAAATCTCTTATTGAAAAGAAACAGTTCGTAAATTCTAAAAAACTCTGCTTTAATTGTCTAGGCAAAGAATATTATTTGAAAAATCAAGATTTTCTATATACATATATATATATACATTCTTTTGAACTTTTGGCTGACAATAGATCTATATTAGATTGACGTTGTTTTTGTCATACAAAATGATCAATTAACAAATTTTCGTGTTTTTACCGATTTACGATTCATATGAAACTTCCTCCTCAAGAAGATTTCAATAATAATGGGAGTTAGTTTCCAGCAAGGGCCAAACAGGCAAAATGGCTAATATTTCGGAGTTTTGCTGATTTCTTTGTTATTCTGCAGCGAGTTTCTTCACCTCTTTTTCGATTTCCATAATAATCTCTATGGATCAAAATATTTCTCATTTCGATATCACAATCACACGATAATAACACAAAAACTTAAATTGATCATAGAATTTGGACATATTCGTTGAAGGAATGTTTCAATAATCGGTAATAGGTCATAATCCTTCAACGTCTTCATATATTGAAGAAGCCAAGCTTCTTTAAGTAAAATGACAGAGTGCTGAGATCAAAGGAATATCGATAACCTTTATGCTTAATCCATTCTTTGTGAATTAATCATGAAATATCAAGTAGTTGAATGAAAATTTAGTACGTTTTAAAAATATTTTCTAGCTCGACGATTTCCGCGAAATTTCACAAAAAATATTCAGTTTAACCTCTTCAAAATTGCAAATTCATCATATAGATATTCTAGGATTTATCGAGGAAACCAAATTTCAGATGCTCATAACATGTGAACTTTTCGACGGATTTCGCACACTAACGAATCTGACCGAGATGTTTGGACAACAAACCTATTCCGAAAATATAAAAACTCTAGCTCATATCCTTCGGATGATATAGAGTATAAGGCTGGATATATTGTAGTTAGACACCAGATTCTTCATCAGGAAGTCAAACCCAATCGGTTGGAAATATTTTCGGCTCGGTATTCAAAAATTACAGACATTTGAGCAAAACGATTGTAGGTTGTTCTACTAGTTTTGCTCGCTTGTTATAGAAGAACAGTGTGCTATCGTTTTGGCCAACTGTCTATAATTTTGAAATATCCAAACGAAAATGGTCTCAATCGATTAAGTTTGATTTCCTGGTGAAGAATACAGTTCGTCCGCCCTGCTAGCAGCCTGTGGCAAAAATTGACACGCTAGAAAATTTTAGAAAAATACTTTAACAACTTTTTTTAATAATCTATATGCAACTGAATCAATTGAATGCAACATAATCAGGAAAATTTATTAGTAAATAAGGTCCTTTTTTTCATCAGAATCTCGGACGGGCAAACACTTGTCCTGTTGATAACCTTATACAGGGTGTTCAAAAAAGGTGACCCCCTCTCTAGGAGAGATAGAAAACTGAAAAATAATTGGGGTTTGCTCAGTAAAAAATTTTCGTAACGCCATCCGTAGAGCAGGGCCTTCAAGAAAAAGAAATTATACACATTTTTTAAAATTTTGCAGAAACTACTGACAACATTGTAATAAAATTTTATACGAATATGTTTTGGAATCTGATACATCCAATGAATTTGTTTCTATGTCTGACTCTCGTAGAGGGCGCTAGTTACACGCTTCGTACCAAGTAGTAATATAATAATAATAATAATAATAAAGGGCCTTTATTATGTATTTTATAAAATACAATTCAGCGGCGGAGTTTAGCTTACGCTATTCCACTCAACCTCAATTTGACGATGAAGACCATAAAAAAAATACAACATACATATAAAGCAATCAGTAAAAATAAACAAATCATGTACAAAAATGAAAAAAAGAGATTTTTACTCAAAAACAAGATACATTATATATGCAAGCAAATTAACATTATTGGCGTAATAATAAAAAAGCTCTCAAATGCTTCCTCAGACCATTCACCGAATAACACCGAAAAAAGTTATGAAAGCTGTTATAAACACTAACCGCCTGATATGTGAAAGATCGCTGAAACACGGCCGACCTAAACCTTGGCAACATAAGCCGATCCCTATGTCTCACAGATACACCATGGGTATCACCTCGAAATACCAACTTCTCACGCAAATATGAAGGGCCAGATGTTGACAAAATCCTACAGACCAAAGCAGCCAACTGCAAGACAAATAAAACATCAACTCTCAACCACTTGAGTTGATTTATTCTACTTGAAATTCTTTCAAATTTTCGTAGACCAAAGATGAATCGACAACACACATTCTGGACTTTCTGCAGTCTGTACTTAGTGATCGAATCCAGGCAAGGATAAAACACAACGAATCCATAACTTAAGGATGACATAACGAGGGACTCGCAGAGGTATTTGCGCGAACTAAAACGCAAAATGCGTCGATACTTGTATAGATGTCTAAGAGCAAGAAACGACCTCCTTATCAACATCGAAACATGTTCAACAAATCTCATCCTACAGTCAAAGATAATACCTAGATTTCTACAGCTCTCAGCAAATGGAATTGATTCATCTCCAACTTTAAGTATAATCTGATCAGATCTGACCCGACTCCCCCGATTAAAGAGCATTGAAATGCACTTCCGTGTACTCAGCTTAAGGTTGTTGGCTTTAGAGTACTCAGCTATCCTGGATAAATCCTCATTTATCCTCAAGACCGCATTATCGACGTCAGATGAATGAAAAGATAACCGCAACTGCACATCGTCGGCATAAAAATACATTATTACGTGCATAACGACTTTATACATGTCGGCAATATATATCAAAAAAAGTAAAGGTCCCAGGATCGAACCCTGTGGAACACCAGAAGTGACAGAAGCAAAATCCGAACAACTGTCACCCACTCGAACCCTCTGAAACCTACCAAAAAGATATGATCTAAAAAACCTCAAGGCATTCTCATCAAATCCATAAAAAGACAACTTGGCACATAAGAGCTCGTGGTCGAGGGTGTCAAAGGCTTTAGCAAAATCTAATAGGGTCAATATTGTTGTATTTCCCTCATCCATTGCCCTGAAGATGTCATCAGTAACATTCAACAAAAGGGAAGTTGTACCAAAACCCGCTCTAAAACCAGATTGATGAGCCGTGACAATATCAGATTGAGTGATGAACTCGTATATTTGCCTATACAATATTTTCTCGAGGACCTTTGACATACAAGGGAGAATGCTTATCGGTCGGAAATCGCTTAGCTCCTCAGGATTCTTCAACTTAGGCAGAGGCCTGATAATGGAACACTTCCAAGCTATAGGAAGTACCCAGATTCTAAACAAACATTAACAATATGTGTGATGTAAGGTAAAGTGGTGTCAACTGAGAGCTTCAACATCCTTGAAGATATACCATCACATCCAACAGCATTCGACCCGAGACCAAAAACAATCATCTTCACCTCCTCCGGAGAAGCAAGTCTGAACCCGAAGACAGCGCCGGGATTGAAGACATTAGAATTATAATAATCGGCCGTTCCAGGGCAAGAGTTTGGTTGACTGAATACGGAACCAAAATAATTATTTAGCTCATCCGGATTATTGAAACGATCGGGAATATTTACCTGATCTCTACCACTAATTGACTTGAATGCCCTCCAATAATCTTTAGACCCCAGAGATCCCGCACGACTCAAGAAAGAGGCCTTCTCCTTCCTCACAGCATCCGTTAGGATGTTTCGGAGCTTCTTATAGCTGACATAATCACCAATTTTTCTGGTTCGCTTGTACCTGGTCAAGGCTTTATCCCTCAGCTTCATCATCTCTCTAACAGTAGGAGTGATCCAAGGAGAGAAAGGCTTAGTAATCTTAGACTCAATAAAGGGAGCATGCTTATCGAACACATCAATCAATTTTTTGTTGAACATGGAGATTTTAGATTCAATATTATTTTCATATAGGATGTCTTGAAAGTTAGCCTCCGACAAATCAGATTTGAAATCCGCCAACGAAAAACCACGATAATCCCTGTACACGATCAACCTGGGAACAGTACTCTGCTCTTTCTTCAAATTGATCTCGCAATAAACGCCCCGATGATCAGACATAGAATGATCCAGTACCCCAGAACTGACTATCTTGTCAGCCATATTTGTGCAAATAACGTCCAGTAACGATTGCGACGAAGGGGTAATACGTGTTGGCTCGGATATCAACTGTTCGAAGCCGTAAGCACCAACACAATCCGGAAAGGCATTTTCAGATAGTTGATCGATATTGACATCACCCGTTAGAATAATGTGATCGTACTGCGGAGTAATGAATGATAACACATCGTCCAGATAATTGACGAAGTTAGACAAGTAACACGCCGATGTGCGATATAACGAACCCACAAGGATCCTGCCACCTCTCACCTCTAAAGAAACCCATATATCCTCTACTCCTCCCGGGGCAACAAGATCATCGAGGACAATTTTAGATGAAATAAACTTTTTTATATAAAATCCTACCCCCCCACCTATACATTTTTTTTTCAACATGTCGCTCTTGCGTGGACTGGCTTGCTTTCAGTGTTCTTCCAAAATAAATCGATATGATGATTCTATTAAATGCTATAAGTGCGAAAATAACTTCCACATAAAATGTCGTGATATATCAATGGAGAGTTTCAATGAAATGCGTGAAAATGAACTTATTACAAAGTGGGCTTGTGGCAATTGTGATGGTCCCAATTCTACTTTTGGAGCAACTATATCTCAGTGCACTCAAACAGTGGGTGAGGATTTACTTTTCACTACACTCCACAAAATTGTGAATGAATTAATTACACCATGCAATTACATTGCATTCTCAAATTTTTGAATTGAAAAATATTATTTCAATTCAAAACAAACAAATGTCTTCGCTTATCGAAGAAATTCAGATATTGAGACATGACAAAAACAGTGACACGCTTATCTTATCAACTCAGCGGGATTCCCCAGATGATGGTGGTCAAAGACCGGGCGAACCTTTAATATGCTCACCTCAGGATGTTTCAATTCCGACAGGTGAATTATCTACAGCTGTCCCGGATAAGTGTGAACTACTTTCGCATGCGAATATTGTCGCAGGAAATGCATCCTTTACAACTGTGGATCGAACTGATGAGTGGAAGATTGTGAAAAATAAAAGAAAATTAAGATCTAAGGACACATCTAAGAATGGAAATACTGAACCAGCCAATGCAAAACCTCAGCGCAAACCAATTTTTGGTTCATCGAATTCGACAGCTCTGTCAGTTGTGCCTAAAAAAAGATTGTCTCATGTTCACGTATCGAGGCTTAGTCCTACCTCGACTGTGGGTGATCTTAAAAGTTTTATTGGCGATAGTATTTCTGATTTGCTGATTGAGAAGTTGAATTCTAAGAAACCGGATATATATTCCTCGTTCCGGCTATCTTTTCCAAGTGAGTATGAGTCCCTTGTCATGGAGCCGTCCTTTTGGCCAGAAGGAATTATGGTAAATAAGTTTTTCTGCGATCCCGAGATTGGGGCACCAAAAACCATGGAAAGTGATAACAGGACCATGGTAAATTCTGTCGCTTCCGAAGCCAAGTTGAGAATTTTGCAGCTAAATGTCCAAAGTTTAATAAACAAAATAAATCGAATTGATGTCTTCCTCACGCTGGCTGGCCCTGATTTCATCAGCGTTGCTGAGCACTGGTGCAGTCCGGATAGGATACCATTTATGAGACTGGCTGGTTATCGATTGGCTGCTCAGTATTGCCGCTTGGAACGGGAATGTGGAGGATGTGCTTTATATGCTCGATCTGGGTATGTAACTCATTCTTTGAACATTGATAAGTTCTCGGTGGAAATGCACTGTGAATTGTGTGGACTGAAAGTGAAGATTGGTGATATAATCTGTTGCATAATTAGTGTTTATCGACGTCCATCTGGTGACTTGATGATTTTTATACGTACTCTTGAATATGTATTGCACTACTGTGCTAAAATTTCGAATATATTATTTTTATGTGGTGATCTAAACGTCAACCTTCTCTCTAATGATAATCAGAAAAAATTATTAGAAGAATTGTTACTAAGTTTTAATCTAAATCTTGGCTCATGTCAACCTACTAGAACGTTCACTAACAAGCGTGGAATCACTTCAAATAGTAAGGTGGACTATATTGCTACCAATTTAACCTCTGACAGATTTCTAGTTTCTGTTGAGGAACCGTTCATCAGTGACCACAAGGGGACTTTCGCGACGGCTGTTGACAGGGCAAGATATCTGGGTTTGGTGAAAATTGAAACCTGAATTTTCCCTTCATTGTGCCTTTGTGTTTTGTTTTTCTTTTCCGGTGAGTTTGTTATATTCCATTATTTAGTGCTGAGCTCGATTAGTTTATGCTTGAGGCCCCTGGGCCGGCTTCACTTTTATTTAACCTTTCACTTTTTCTAGTGTTTACATTTACATTTTTTGAGTGGATCTTAAGATAAGCTCGTTAAAGTAGGATCTTTTTATTTTTAAACATGAATGAGTCAGATCCCGAGGCTTGGCCTCGGGCTCTGGCTGCCTTATCTCCCAGGGCAAATCTTGCCTTAACTCAGCTGGGTAAAGAGATTTGGAACTCTATCAATGTGGGTTTATTAAAAGAGGAACTGTCAGTTATTAAGTCCGAAGCACTTAAACATGATGAAACTTCGATAGTTGATAAAATAAATCATATTCTAGCTAAAATAAGTGAAGGCAGTTCTAAAATAAGAAAGACACATTGCTTTTATTCTAGTAGAGATAAGGGCCCTTTTGAGGTTGTTATTGAAAGTTCCAGCGGTGAAATCAGAGATCTCAACCCTCTCAATATAGGTAAAATTATCTTCAATAATTCAAAATACAATGATTATAAAATTCTTAATATCAATCGGAAAGGGTTGAAAAGAGTAGGAGTAAAATTTGCGTCAGCAGAGCAGGCTAATTGCTTTGTGAAATATAATGATTTCAATCCAGTTGAATATGATGTTTATATCCCCGGTAGGTTTGTGACCGTAATGGGTATTGTACGTGATGTTGGTCAGGACATATCTGATGATGAAATCATAAGTTTAGGTAGAGGACTAGATCCGAGTGTCAGGGTCATAAGAGTTCGTAGATTTAACAGAAGAAAGGTAACTGAGAGTGGAAATGTATTTGTCAAAACCAACACTTGCGTTCTCACCTTCGAGGGCACCAGTCTCCCAAAAAACTTTGAACTATACTCTATTAGATTACCCGTAGAACTGTATATCCCTCCGGTAGTTCAATGTAATAAATGCTTGCGTTACGGCCATGTGAGAAATCTATGCAGAGGAAAGTTCAGATGTTACAAATGTGGTTCTTACCACGACGACGAAAATCCATGCGACTCAGACCCTAAATGCATATTTTGCCTCCAAGGTCACGTAGCTACAGACAAATGTTGCCCTGAATATTTGCGACGAACCAAAATGAGAGAGATTATGGCACTGTATAATGTCTCCCTCTATGAAGCAGATAAAGCTTGTAAGAGATAGACCACCCCCTCCCCAGCAGAGTTTCCCTCTTTGCAAAAAAAAGTTATTTCAAAGGACTCCGTCTCCTCCATTCAACGAGATCTCACTTATGCAAACGCTACTTCTCGTTCAAAATCTCCTGTATTAAAATCCAATTCATCTTCTCCCAGTAGACAGCGCCCTAAAAGGAGGGCGATACCCCAGACAGGTTACGACAAGGTAGCACACAACGCTTGCTTATTTGACAGTTTCTCCCAGCCTATGGAAGTTACCGCTTCCATTCCTCAGAGATAGTCTCAAACAAATTGCCTACACCCATTCCAAATATATCAAATGACTTCTCTCTAACTCAACCTACCTCTCAGGCTAGCTCCTATATCACTAGCATAAACGACCAGTTATCAATCGATGAAAACTCATACTTTAATAGACAAAGAATAACTTACAATGAGGACTACCTGAAATATGGGTCGTCCTCTAACTTATAATTAGTTACGTTACAGATTAGTAAGTACTTATCATTCCTCAGGTCCATATTGTGTTTCCAACTTACATCTTTGTTTTTGTTGTGATTTTTTTTCTTTCTTTATGGAAATTAAGATTCTCCAGTGGAACATCAGATCATTTGTCACTAACTTTAACGACCTGAAGATTCTAATAAAAGACTTGAACCCGGACATCATAGCACTGAACGAGACATTTTTAAGCTCCTATATTAACGTATCCTTGTCTGGATACTCTTTGTTAAGGGATGACAGGAGTGATGGTTACGGAGGATTAGCCTTTGCTATCCCTAATTCACTGGTTTACGACTCAATAAATTTACAATCTGTAAATCTACCTAACAGATTGCAACTCTCCGGTATTCGTTGCGCTGGATATAGTTTCTTCAATGTTTATGTCCCACCTGACGTACGTTTGACTGCTTCTGTACTTGATCAGCTGGTTTCATTCGCCGATCGTAACAGCTTACTTATGGGTGATTTTAATGCTCAGAACCCCCATTGGGGTTCCGGACGTCTGAATCACAACGGTACTGTAGTTCAATCATTCTTGAGAGACAGCGGGTTTGGCCTTCTCAATGATGGTTCTCCCACTAGAATTGTCCCCCCTGGCTCCCCACCAAGCGCTCCTGATTTGTCCATCTGCACGGGGGATCTGTTGGTTCGTTGTTCATGGTCAGTGGGTCGGGACATTGGAACAAGTGATCATTTTCCCATCTTGATTAAACTGAATGCTGGCGCGGTTTCTCCTTTCTCTATCAGAACTTCTCTCCGTAAGTTCAGAACAAAGAACGCGAATTGGCGCAGGTTTACAGAACAAACCATTGAAAGATTCAGGTCTAACCAGGTGAATGACATAGACGAGTTCATCGATAACGTCAAGGCTGCGGCGGAAGCTTCTCTTCCGAAGTTTAATTCTCGACATAGTGAGAAATATTCCGTTCACTGGTGGGATGATGAGGTTTCTGAGGCGGTTGAATGCAGGAGAACTCTCCTATCTAAATACAATCGTTCCCCCACATTAGAGAATTTTATTAGATTCAAAAATCAAACAGCGAAAACAAGAGCACTTATTAAAAGGAAAAAAAGGAAATCATTCAGGGATTTCTGCGAAAATCTTTCCATAGAAGATTCAAACCGCTTCTGGAGTGTTGTTAAAAAGTTCTCTGGTCAAGTTGCTCAGAATAGAGTTCAACCAGTGTCGGATCAGTGCTGTCAAGAGATTCTGAACAAATTGTCCCCCCATGTTGCATAGTCCTCTCGCTTTGCATAACTTGACCCCTGTGGAAGACCTTTCCTTACAGGAGCTCCTTTTTGCCCTTAAAAAGAGAACTAATTCCTCCCGGGTTTGGATGGTATTGATTATACCATCTTGTTTCATCTCCTCTTTCAACCAAGATTCTTTTGCTGGGGTTGTTCAATGAACTTCTCAAGGGAGCAGTTCCGCCTCTGAATATGAAAACATCTTACATCATTCCATTATTGAAAAAGGCCTACCTGTCGAAGCTAGCACGAGTTATCGCCCCATCTCCGTTTCCCCTGCGTCACCAAAATCTTGGAAAGGATTCTAAAGGAGAGAATCGAAAAAAAGATCGAAGAGCGTGTTGGTCCGTCATGCTTTGGTTTCCGTAGGGCAGATCTATAACGGACTGTCACACCCTTCTCACGGCCCATGTTTACTCAGCCTTCAGAAGAGGACACTTTTCTGTGGGCGTATTTCTGGACATTTCGAGTGCTTACGACAGCGTCGATTTGAACATCTTGTGGACAGACATGTTAGAGTGTGGAATTGCTCAGAATATAGCTAATTTAATTTATCATCTATTCTGTGGTCGTAGGGTTTTGATTCGAAGCGGATCTGGCTCTGAATTTGTCGAGAGCGTTTTCTCTGGCCTGTCCCAGGGATCTGTCTTAAGTGCTCCCCTGTTCAACCTGTACACTGACTACCCTCCTGACTTGTTGGATTCGTGATGTTCAGGTATGCTGATGACTTTGCTATGTTATGTTCTGGCGGTGATTTGGAGTCAATAATCCAATGTTTAAATTCCAACCTTGACAGATTGTGTCAATGGCTCGAGGGTCGGTGCTTGAAAGTCAATGCACGGAAGTCTTCGGCGATGGTCTTCACCAAACATTTTCAACCTCCTTTCCATTCCAACATAGCGTTGGAGTCACAAATCATTCAATGGAAACAACAGGTCAAATACCTGGGTGTAACCTTCCATCACAAACTCAAGTGGGATTCACATATCACTCTTATGTGCTCCAGGGCCTTGTCTCAGTATAGAATAATCCAGAGTCTGTGCAGACCATCATGGGGCTCACATCCCACCACTCTCCTCATGATATATAAGGGTCTCATTCGTCCTTACCTGGACTTCGGAGGCATCCTCTATGGAAGGTGCTCTAAGGCGTCGCTTTCTAGACTGGACAGAGTGCAATACGCAGCGATAAGGACATCCCTAGGACTCATGAGGTCAACTCCTACATCAGTTCTTCTAGCAGAAAGCGGTGAACTTCCTCTCAAATATAGACGTTTGTGGCTCTCTTACAAGTTCATCTCAAAGCTCTTTCGGCTGATCTCACACCCACTCATAGAGGTGCTACAAAATCCAAGTGGCCTGGACAGGCTCTGGTATAATAACTCAATACCAGGTTACATCCAAGCTCTTAAAATATTGAGAGTTAGGTCAGAGGTAGTCTCATATATGGCAGGCACCTTGTCTGCCATACTTTTTGACAGACCATCGGATCAGGTCAGAAAGGGTGTATACCCTCAATTCTGGCGTCCTCAAAGGTTCTGTATCAAATCTCCAGAAGTTCAACGACCTCATCTCTGAAAAATTCCCAGGCTTTACGGATGTATACACTGACGCTTCTAAATCTTGCACCCCAGACTCTGTGGGATATGCTGTGTGGATCCCGTCTCTTGCCGTGAGGATCTGCGGCAAGCTTCCCGACCATTGGTCGGTTTTTTCTGCTGAGATGTTTGCCATCAACAGGTCTGTCAATTGGATTTTGGAAAGGGGGATCCCCAAATCAGTAATAATATCAGACTCTTTGGGGGTCATCAATAGACTGGATAGCGGTTCCTTCAATTCCAACTCGGACATATATACCATAAGCACAGTCATCTTGCTAGATAGGGCAAAATCAATGGGCCTCAGGGTTGCTCTTCTCTGGGTGCCAAGTCATTCTAACATCACCCACAACGATATCGCTGACAGGCTGGCTAATCGCGGCAGAGAATTGACGGGAAGATCAAGTTTAAGTGGCGACCCAAGCGACCTCTGGCCCTCTTTCCTTTCTGGGATATGGAAGGAGTGGGATAATGAGTTTATCAGCATAGGCTCTTCAAAGGGTAAAATCTATTCGTCTTTCGTCAGACCTAGCAAGTACAGGGCTGGCACTTGGTTCCGTAAATTTGCCGCCAACAGGAAATCAATAACAACCTTATCCCGTTTAAGATCTGGTCACTGTTCTATCCCAGAACATTTGGCTAGAATAGAAGTCATAAATTCCTCCTTATGCAGCTGTGGAGAATTGGGCAATTTAGTGCATCTGTTTCTCTCCTGTGAGGGCAACAGATGTAATGTTGATCTTTTATACAGCAGACTCTCTGCTCTAAAGCTGCATCTGCCTCTTAACATTTACGAGGCCATCTTCTCCCCAAGAGAAGAAGTAACGAGCTTATTATTAGATTTTCTCAAAAATTCGAACTTGCATGTTTAGCTTTCAGATCGTAGTGCTAGTTTGTTTGTAACGAAAGTTCAGCATTATAATCTCCTTATATTGTCCTTTCAGATCTGACCTCTTGTTTGCCCCTTCCTGTGTTCTCCACGGGGTTGGGCTACAAATCGACCTGTGTTCTATTACGAATCGGTAGTAATAAAGGAATCTCACAACAGAATTTTATAACCTCAGCCCGGTATAGATTCGTTCTAGACTTCTGCAGCCCTGGAAGCCGGACTGATTGATTTACTCTCTACGTCGAGATTGGAAGCATAGCCGTGTAGGCTGTTCCAAGGTACTAGGTATCCTCTGCCTGGGGGCTGCCAGCGAGCGAGCCATAGTATTGAGATAAAGAAGAAGAAGGAGAAGTGACCACAAGGCGGTCATCCTTGATTGTTCTCTAAGTACTTCGTGCCTAGAGTGCTCGTCCGGGATTCAGTTGTCTCGATCGGTTTCTCCGGGCAACTTAGACAATCTTTTTTCCCTCGTCCGAGAGGTTGACTTTGAGAGTGCCTGCTATGGCCTGTCGGTTGAGGATGGGTTTCGTTATTTTGTGGATATTCTTAGGTCGTCTGTTGAAACTGCTTGTCCCATTAGGATCTACAAAAGTTCTCATGGGCAACATCCAAGATGGATAAATTCGCATATTATAAGATCTAGGGAAGTATTACGTAATCTGCATTGGCTTGTGCGCAACTGTAACACAGTAACGACCAATGAGAAATACAAAAGGGCGAAATATCAATATAATCTGCAGCTGAAATTTGCAAAACTTGAATATCACCGAAATCTCTTTGCCAAATCTGCGAATGTAAATAAAACCGTGTGGAAATGTGTGAATGACGAATTAAACCGCAAGTCTGTGAAAAATGAGATCACATCCCTTCAGGTCGATGGTGAAGTATTGTCCTGCCCTGAGAGGATCTGTGAAATTTTTGGCGAGTATTTCTCGAAGATCAGTGAGCGATCTCTACGTGAGTTCTACGGGTCTGCCCTATCGGTCAATTGTAAGAGACATAAACTGATGAATAATAATTTCTTTTTTTTTCCAGTCGTCACAGAAGACGTTTTATCTGTAATTAAAAACTTAAAAAATGGAAATAGTTCAGGTCACGACGGCATTTCGACAAAAATATTGAAATCATTGGCTCCGCTAATCGCCAAGCATTTAACTTTCCTGTTTAACCTCTCAATTGAATCTGGGTGTTTTCCATCTGTTTTCAAACTTGCCAAAGTTATTCCAGTACATAAAAAAGGCGTGAGGACGATATAGTCAACTACCGGCCGATTTCAATTTTGAGCTCCCTATCCAAAATATTTGAGAAAATAGTTTATCAGAGGATGTATGAGTATCTGAAGAAGTTTTCCGTTTTGTCAAGCCAACAACATGGATTCAGGGAGGGTAGATCTACCCAGACTGCCTGCTCTGATTTCGTGAATTTTATACATATGTGCCTAGATGATGGGGATCATGTTATGGGGGTTTTCTTCGATCTGTCGCGCGCCTTTGATTGTTTACGAGATGAATTCATACTTGATAAGCTCTACCAAATCGGATTTAGGGGAATCTTTCTCGACTGGATTCGAAGTTATCTTTCTGATCGCACTATGTTCGTGAGCTGTAATGGTTGTTTATCCGAGGGGTATCGGAATGACTTAGGGGTTCCTCAGGGCTCAGTCCTGGGGCCTCTGTTATTTCTGCTATTCATAAATGATCTGCCAGAACACCTTTCCGCAAGTATACTGATCCTATTTGCAGACGATACGTCCATAGCTGTCCGTGCTAAAAGTATTGACCAACTGGTATGTCTCTGTGAAGAGTTTATTCAGAGGTTCAAACCGTGGTGTCGCCAGAACTCACTCATCATGAACCCCGATAAGATCCAGATCATCAGATTTCAAAATTGTGAGATAGGTCAGTCCCCACCACTGGTGTTGAATGTCGCCGGTAGTGTCATCAAGACAGTGAACTGCGTGAAGTTTCTTGGACTCTACTGTGATAGATTTTTGAGATGGAGCTCTCACATCGACTTTCTATGTAAAACTCTCAACAGGGGGTACTATGCCTTACACCGGTTGAAGCAGTCTCTTCCAACTGAGACACTCCTAAATGTCTATTACTCCCTCATTCACATCCATCTAAACTTCAACATACTACTGTGGGGGGCGGCATCGGAGAGTAAAAGAGTTTTCATAACGCAGAAAAAAATAATTCGCCTTATGTTCGGTTTGAAACCTACTGATTCATGTAGGGACGTTTTTAGGAGTTCCGGTATCCTAACGTTATCCAGTATGTGCATCTTGAGTTGTCTTCTTTACGTTCGATCTAACCTGCCAAATTTGTCCAAATGTTCAGACTTTCATAGTTATGGAACTAGGCATCATAATACATTATGTATACCGAAGCACTCAACGACTAAGTACAAGTCCTCACCTAGGTTTGCCGGAATTTCCTTCTACAATCACTTACCTGACAGATATAAAACAGGTACCGATAAGCAATTCAAAAAGGAAATTAAGTCACTTTTGTGTTCTAAGGGTTACTATGAGCCAAGAGAGTTCCTCTCTGATAAACTGATTTAAAATTTTTTTGAATTTCTTTTCTCTTTATGACTTGTCCTATATATCTATGTGATATCTGTAAGGATCAATAAACATTATTATTATTATTATTATTATTATTATACGTCATACACGATCCCTCCTGTGAAGCCTGAAATCAGGGAGGTATAAATTATCATCATCAACATACTCATTCAGCCAAGTTTCAGACAATCTTACAATATCGATTCCTTCCCGCGAAACAACATCAAACAACTGGTCCAATTTTGGAAGCAGAGAGCAAACATTAAAATGAGCAATTTTTATAAATTTAGTGGAATCATTCATAATTAATTCTAGACTTTAACTTTTCGATTTGACTGAGATAAAAGGGACATTCGAGACTGTTAGCAGTATGTCGTATATCATAATTTGTTTTGAAACTAGAATTAGAATTTATACAATTTGAACACATTATTTCAGCCGAATCACAAAATTTTCTTTCATGCGCTCCAGAACATCCGGAACAGACAACAGTAGCGTTTTTACAATTTTTTTTATAGTGACCGAACTTCCAGCAATTAAAACATTCAATCATACTAAAATGCTCCTTAATATAACATCTAGACCAGCCCATATATAGAAAACCTTTATTCATGATATTCTTGAATAAAATAGGACTTGTCTCCAACACAATATTAAATTTGGTCTTATATTTCATCTTAGTTACAAATTTCACATCATCTAAGGAACAATTCAGGTCATTCACACGTATCATTTCAGACAGAAAGTCAACTTTATCGAGAGAAAAAGAATCAACATTATAAACAATCAAACGTGGATTGCGTTTTTTGGGAGTTGAAACGTCATATGAACCCTTTGTTTCACTATAAATTTTATGTTTCAACCTCTCAAGAGAACCCTTGTCACCACAGGATATCAGGATACCATCTTTTATTTTCCGAGTTCCCAAAACTAAAACATCATCTGAAATTGGGTTGAACTTCGACTTTATTTCACTCTCAATGTCAATATTGTTTACATTTTCGCCTGTAGATTTCACCAACAAAACATGGGAATTCCCATCCTTTTTCACGACTGAAGCATATGTCTTGTTTACTTCCGTCGACTGAGATAAGAACTTATCGGCATGAGGTATTGGAATATCGATATTTAATTTCAGTTTCATTAATTTATTCGAAAATTCTAATTCGAATTATACCTTTCTAAAAGACATTTTTCCCTATTTAGGCATTCGATTTCCCTCTTCATAATAATTTCACTGACATTGGTTTCGCCGACTGGAGAAGACTGCGGAGAGTTTTTCTTTTCCGCCTCGGAACATCCCCGGCACATGAAGCCTTCCTTTCCATATAAACAACCCTTGCAATGGCATCAAAACACTTACTGTGGATTTTAGACTCACAACCGCCACACTTTATATCGCTCGAACACGTAAACTTTCCACAAAAGCGACATTTCTTGTCAGGAGGATCCGAAGACGAACCACCCGCCATCGATAATCTGTTGCGAATGTAGTATTATAGTATAGTATTAAACATAACTTTTTTATTATTAGATTTATTGAGCAAAATTTCAAGCGTACTTAAACATCATTCCATTTCACACAAAAAAGGTACTCATGGTAAAACTCGATACTGTGTACCGTTTTCGGAGTATTTTGAAGTTATTATGAAGTAATAACCGATCAACTCTACACGGCAATAGCATTTTCTCTGAAATTTCAGTTGCCATGGAAAACTGTCTTTCATTTAATAGTTTTGACTTTGAGTCAACAATAATTACATTTCTATTTGTTAAATTAGATATTGTTAATCAAAATGACATGTTATTAACCTTACGAGAGTGTTTAGGAAACGCTAGTGCAGCTGTTACGCGTTATGTAGAAAAGTTTCCTGAAAGAAACTTTCCAAGTAAAAATACATTTAAAGCAATTCAACGACGTTGTCGAGAAACTGGGAGTGTGAGACCTAAAAAAATAAATTCTGGTAGGCCAAGATCAACAAGAAACATTAATAAAGAAAATATGATTTTAAATTTAGTTGATGAAAATCCAAAAGCGTAAGGGATGTGGCAAGACAAACAAATACGTCTTCTTCAAGTACTTGGAGGATACTTAAAGAGCAGCAGCTACATCCTTATCATTAGAGACAAGTCCAAGAGCTCTTGCCACACGATCTACCGGTTAGAATGGATTTTTGTCAAACATTACAAGAAAGGACAGCCCTCAATCCAAATTTTGTTAAATGTATTCTTCTTACGGTCGAGGCCACTTTTACGCGAGAAGTTATGTTTAACTCCCATAATGCACACTACTGGAGTGACGAGAATCCACATGTTAAAAGGGTAGCACATTACCAACACTCATTTAAGTTAATGTTTGGGCAGCAACTTTAGGCAACAAATCAATAGGTTATCACATTCTACCTGGAAATTTAAAGGGTGATATGTACCTGGACTTTTTAAGTAGTCACTTATTCGGGATATTAGAAAATTTTACGGTAAACGAGCGAAGATATCTATTTTTTATGCACGATAGAGCTCCCCCGCAGTTTGATAGAAGGTGTCGTAATTGGAAGAGTAACCATTTTCCGAATCGAAAGATTGGTAGAAGTGCAGAAGCTCTGATTCATTGGCCTCCTCGGTCATGTGATTTTAATCCCTTGGATTACACAGTGTTGTCGTATCTTAAAGAAAAAGTTTATGCTGCAGAGGTAAATTCACCGCAAGATTTGAAAGATAGAATACAACGTCACTTTAATGATCTCATAGCTGACTCCCAACCATTTGGAAGATTAATGGATTCTTTAGAAAAGAGGAATAGCCTTGTGTATTCGTGAAAACGGAGGATATTTTGAACACCTACTCTAATTGAAATCATACAGGGTGATTTTTTTAAGTGTTTCATTAGACGTTTTCGAGGAAGAAATTGTAATACAGATTCAAGATTTTGTTTTAGATGAACTTTAATTGTAAAATATTTTCAAGAGGAATCTACTTCCGGTTTCACCGGAACGAATGTAACATCGTTATTTCAAACGCAACACCCTGTATATTTATACATATTCGAATTTTTCGTTTAATTCTACACTGATTTGATGTATTATATGTGCAACCACTCAAGCGGTTCTTGAATTATAGCCTGAATATCAAATTTTTTGAAAAAAAGATTGTCACAAATTAGTGTCCATATTTTCAAAATCCGTCATTTCAAGAATTTCTTTTTACGAAAGTGGATCAAAAGAAAGTACGCTGATACTGTTTCTTGTATAACATATGAGGAAATATTATACAGGATGTCTGAAAAAGGGCCCCAAAAAGAGCCTCAATAAAACTATAAAATCTCACTTTTTTCAAATGGCAACCCTATAATTTTGTAATTCCAATCGATGACTCGTCAAAAACCAGTTAGGGTGTCCCGAACATTTCATGCCTCTTGTTACTGCAACTCGGTGTTATTGGTTGCATTCGTTTATTTTCTGTTCCAAAATGCTTGTTCGTTTCGTGCGGCCCACGTATGTTCATTTTCTTTCTCTATGGACGTATATTTACGTGTGGACATATGTTGGAGATATATGACAGTGCCAGACGAAAGGAGACGAAACGAGTCGTAATTCGAAGACAGACATCGACGCTCGTTCGGAACAGTGCAAGAATTTTCTTCGTTTCTTCGCTATCTTTCTCGTTAATTTCTACAAACTAGAACTCTGGTGAAAAAGTGACTATTTCTCGCTCGTGAGTGACACATTGATGTGCTGTAAAACCAACAGGTACGCAATCGTCGATACTCCAGCATTCGCCTTTCTTTCGAGTCATTTTTTCATATTTTTCAGAATTTCATTATTAATTTCTTTTGCTTTCATTTCATTTCAAAGGCCGTGTCGTGCCATTTTGGTCCTTCTTGAGCCGCATATTTTCGAACCGCGTTTTCAAAATTATTGCGATCAAGCATTTTGGAATTTTTTCATTTCGTTTTTTCATTTGCATTTATTTCAATCTGTCATTATTCACGTGACCTCGAAAACTTGATAAGATATCGAACACATTCATAAATCCTTTAATATCTGCGCATGTTAAAAGGATTTAGCTTTCATTACCTTTCATTTGTTTTTCTCATCTATGCTCATAACCTTGATTCAAAACATAAACAAAGATTGACATTCTTGTTTTTGTTTATTTACATTTCATTATTTTCATTTGTTTATTTTCAACTCGATTTTCAATTCTATAGATTCAATCTTAATTATTTGCTTTATTAATTAATTTCGTTCTTTTCAATCGGTTAGTCTATTTACTCTTTTTTCGAAATTACTCAAAACGAAATTCATATTGTTTTCTGCAGTATACCTTGAATAATAATAATGGCGACAAAATTGAAACAACTCAAAGCTCGTCGTCAAATTGTTATTGATGATCTCGAGGAAATTCTCAATTTAGCACAATTCGCTGTCACTGATCAGAGTCTCCATGTTAGATTCAAATTAAGATGTGAAATACTTGACGATATTCTCGTGGACTTTCAAAATTTACATACGTCTATTATCTCTATGATAGTATCTTCCGAAGAACCCGAATTGGACACTGAGAAGGTTATTCGAACAACCTTTATGGATAATTATTACACCATCAGAACAACTTATGTTAATTTATTTCCTGTAGTAAACATTCCAGTAAAAAACCAAGACAGTTGCTCTATTAGTTCGCCAAATGTTAAACTTCCAAAGATAGTATTGCCCATTTTCAATGGGAATTATAAAGAGTGGCCTACTTTTTTCGATATGTTCCAAAGTTTGGTACATGAAAATTCTAATTTGAGTCAAATAGAAAAGTTTCAATACCTCCTTAGTTCACTTTCTTCTCATGCTTTAAATTTAGTTAAAGGATTTCCATTGACTGCTGAAAATTATGAAAGCGCTTTTCAGACATTGGCGGAAAGATATCAAAATAAAAGACTTCTCGCTAATACATGTTGGAAGGAAATCTGTAACGTTCCAAAGCTACAGGGTGATTCAGCTAAAGACCTTAGGCGAATTCTAGAAGTTTTTGCGGAAAACTTATCGGTATTAAGGAATTTAGGTTTACTCGTTGACCAGTGGGACTTCGTTTTATTTCACATTCTCATTCAGAAATTAGATTCAGCAACGATCAAACGTTTTGAATTACAAGAATGTTCAACAGATATTCCGTCGTTTGTCAATTTGCGAAATTTCCTGACTAATCAGTGTATAGCCTTGGAGGCAGTAGCTCTTTCTCTTCCGTCGAAAACTCATTCAGTTTCGAATTCTCAAGTTTTGAAATCTAGTTCTCTCTCAACGAATAAAAGAAATTCGACTCTTCTCGTTCAAACGGAAACTGAATCATTCAAGAAACGTTTAACCTGTAATTATTGCAAGTTAGCTCATAATATTTACAAATGTCCATCATTTTTGGAACAAACTGTTCAAGATCGGTTCAAGATTGTAAAGAACAAAAATTGGTGTATCAATTGCCTCCATTCTGGACATAAGATTAACAATTGTTCTTCAAAGTCAAATTGTCGTGTTTGCAATGGAAAGCATCATACCCTGTTGCACATGCGCAATAATGCGGATAATGATTCTTCATCAGAGACGTTTCATTTCAATGCTGCAAATTCATCGGATTCAGGCTCAGCTCAGGTTTTAACCAATGTTACTTCAGATTCTACCGTTCTCTTAGCAACCGCTGAGGTCGAAATTCGTGATGCTTGGGGTAGATATCAGAAGGTCCGAGTTCTGTTAGATGGAGGCTCTCAAATAAATATTATAACTCAATCGTGTGTAAATAGATTAGGCTTGAAAATTTGTGATGCTTCATTTTCGATAAATGGAATTGTGAAAGCTCATCTTCTGCTAATTGCAGCACTGAATGCACCATTCGTCCATCAGGTCAAATAAATCCATCTTTTACATTCGATGCCGTCGTGATTCCGAAGATTTGTGCGGAAATGCCGAGTTCTTTCGTAAATTATTCGTTTTGGAATTGTGTCCATAACAAGAAGTTAGCAGATCCGAACTTTTCTATTCCGAAATCAATAGATCTTCTTCTGGGAGCGGATATATTCTCTTTAATAATTCGACCGGGTCGTATCGAGGGTAACGGTTTGGAACCAACAGCACTTGAGACAGTGTTTGGTTGGGTTTTCATGGGAAAAGATTCAATCACCTAACATATCAGTTAACAATTTTCATTTGTCCTTGTCTGAATCAGGTTTGAACTCCTCGTTGAAAAGATTTTGGGAACTTGAAGAAGTTTCAGAGAATGTCATTGTATCACCAGAAGATCAATTTTGTGAGAACTTATACACTCAGAACTATTCTAGAAATACATCTGGACGGTACACTGTGGCATTACCATTTAAACCTGATCAGTCAACTCTTTCATTCGGTGACACATATTCTCTAGCACTACGTCGTTTTTTATCCCTTGAACGTAAACTTATTAAAAATCAGAATATATACAGGGAATACTCTACTTTCATGCAGGAATATTTAGAAAAAGATCATATGTCATTGATTTCTACTAGTTCGGATTATGAAAATACTTTTATATCCCTCACCATTGTATAATAAAACCAAACAGTCCATCCACAAAGTTGAGGGTTGTTTTCGATGCTTCAGCTCATGTACCCGGTCATTTATCTTTAAATGATGCTCTATTGATAGGTCCTAAATTACAAAAAGGATATTATTGCCATTTTGATGAACTTTCGTGTTCATCGGTTCGTTTTCACAGCTGATATCAAACAAATGTATCGTCAAATATTAGTTCAAAAATCACATCGAAACTTTCAAAGAATATTGTGGCGGTTTTCTCCATCGGAACCCATAAAAACTTATCAGCTGAATACCGTTACGTACGGAGTTGCACCAGCACCTTTTCTTGCCCTTCGAACTTTGGCACAGTTGGCCAAGGATGAGGAAGCTCGTTTTCCGAAAGCATCCAAAATTTTGCTCACAGACATTTATGTCGATGATGTCGTTACAGGTTGTGATGATTTGGAAGACGCAAAAACGTTGCAAAAGGAACTGATTTCCTTATTGAATTGTGGTGGTTTTGAGCTCCGAAAATGGAGTAGTAACAGTTCTCAATTACTCTCAACCATACCTCTAGATCATCAATATCACCATTCTTTGGAGTTTGATATAGATCCGATAGTTAAAATTCTCGGTTTGAGGTGGTTTCCTTCGTCGGACGAATTTTCTTATTTTGCGGAAACTACTGTTCAGGTATGTACCAAACGTACCATACTTTCAGAACTTTCTCGAATTTTCGACCCTTTGGGGTTCCTTTCTCCATTTACTTTTCTTGCTAAACATTTGCTCCAGCATCTTTGGACATTAGGTTTGCAGTGGGATGATACACTTCCAGACGATGTTAGCCGTCGCTGGAATCAGTGTAAATCCGAATTAACCGAATTGGGTAAATTAAAGATACCTCGGAAACTTGCATCGAAATCATTTTATCGTTGCGAACTTCATGGTTTCGGAGATAGTAGTGAGCGTGGCTACGCAGCCGTGGTATATTTCAAGTTTTTCAATTTTGACGGCTCCATTGACATCTCTTTCGTAGGTGGTAAATCAAAGGTCTCCCCATTGAAGAGAATTTCACTTCCAAGACTGGAATTGTGTGCTTGTCTCTTATTATCAAAACTCATTAATGTGGTTTCCTCTGTTTACCAATCAGCCTTTACAATAGATGACATTTTTGCTTGGTCTGATTCAATGGTAGCTCTAACATGGGTTAAGTCTTCTCCTCATCGATGGAAGACATTTGTAAGCAATCGTACTACTCAAATTCAGGACTTAGTTTCAACAGAAAATTGTTATCATGTTCAATCAAAAGACAATCCAGCCGATTGTGCTTCACGCGGCTTAACGCCAACTGAACTGTTGAACTGCTCTTTGTGGTGGACAGGCCCTGACTGGCTTCGTTTCAAACATCTCACCTTCGCAAATGATGAAATAGAGAATTCTCTTCATCTTATACAAACAGAAGAGCGTCACCTCTCTTTGTCAACTTTCATTTCTCTATCGTTTGTTGATGATTTGCTCTCCAGGTATTCATCTCTGTCCAAGGTTCAAAGAGTGGTAGCTTACATTTTCAGATTCGTTAACTTCATAAAGAACTCTAAAGCTCCTAGGATATATAGATTTTCCGCAGTTCATCTCAAAGATGCACTTTTCTTCATTATAAAGCAGGTTCAACGGGTTGTGTTCAAGGAACAGATCGATAATCTCATCTCGGGAAATCCCATATCTAAATCACTTCGAAAATTGAATCCATTTATTGGAGAAGACGGTGTTCTCAGGGTGGGCGGTCGTCTGTCTTTTTCTGGTCTGGCCTATGATCACAAACACCCAGCTTTGCTTCCTTCATCTCATCGACTTACGGAGCTCCTTATTCAGCATTTCCATAAAGTATATCTGCATCCAGGTGCTCAGACTTTACAGTTCCTTCTATCTCAACAGGTCTGGATATTATCAGCCAGACGAGCTATAAACAAAGTTATTTCTCGCTGTAACACGTGTTTCAAGGTCAATCCCAAAATGTCTCAACCTCTCATGGGTAATTTGCCACCCTTGAGAATTAATCAGCTCAAACCCTTTCAATGCGTCGGAGTAGATTATGGTGGCCCATACTTCATAACTATGTCTAGGTCTCGTGGCTCAAAATCGTTAAAGGCGTATATATGTCTCTTTGTATGTTTCACAACGAAGGCATTGCATTTGGAGTTGGTGTCAGATTTAACTTCCGATGCTTTTCTTGCTGCATTGCGTCGTTTTATTGCTCGAAGGGGTAGATGTAACCACATCTTTAGTGATGGCGGAACAAATTTCAGGGGAGCTTATCGGGAGCTTTCGAAATATATGCAGGGCGCTGTGTTGGAAGAGAAAATTGAGTGGAGTTTCAATCCGCCTTCTAGTCCTCATTTTGGGGGTCTTTGGGAATCTGGTATAAAATCTGTCAAATCCCATTTATTGAGAGTAATCGGTCATCAACTCCTGACATATGAGGAGTTTTATACAGTCCTCACACAGATTGAATCTGTGCTCAATTCTCGCCCTTTATGTCCGCTTAGTAATGACCCGAATGACCTATCTGCACTAACACCAGGACATTTTCTTACTTTGGCTCCATTAACTGCTATTCCTGAACCAGATTTATCACACCTATCTATCGGTCGATTATCGCGCTGGCAGCTTTTAACTCGTATCCATCAGGATTTTTGGAAAAGATGGAATTTAGAATATCTGAACACACTGCAACAACGAAAAAGGTGGTTCAATAGCGACTCGCCACCTTATTCAATAGGTGCATTAGTCTTGATAAAGATGATCAACTCCCTCCATTGCGCTGGCGACTTGGACGCATTGAGAAATTGCATCCTGGCGCTGATAAAATAGCTAGAGTAGCTACTGTTCGGACTACTCAAGGTGTACTGCAGAGATCAGTGGTTAAATTATGTCCATTACCTCTCCAATAGTTATGACATATGTTGATGTATATATGTATATATTTTTTTTCGCTTTATGTTCGATATCTTCTCGATTTTTTATTTGCTTTGTTTCATAAAATATTCTATTTTAGGTGGGCGGTTATGTTACTGCAACTCGGTGTTATTGGTTGCATTCGTTTATTTTCTGTTCCAAAATGCTTGTTCGTTTCGTGCGGCCCACGTATGTTCATTTTCTTTCTCTATGGACGTATATTTACGTGTGGACATATGTTGGAGATATATGACAGTGCCAGACGAAAGGAGACGAAACGAGTCGTAATTCGAAGACAGACATCGACGCTCGTTCGGAACAGTGCAAGAATTTTCTTCGTTTCTTCGCTATCTTTCTCGTTAATTTCTACAAACTAGAACTCTGGTGAAAAAGTGACTATTTCTCGCTCGTGAGTGACACATTGATGTGCTGTAAAACCAACAGGTACGCAATCGTCGATACTCCAGCATTCGCCTTTCTTTCGAGTCATTTTTTCATATTTTTTCAGAATTTCATTATTAATTTCTTTTGCTTTCATTTCATTTCAAAGGCCGTGTCGTGCCACCTCTAAAATCAGTAGTTTTGCCGTTATTGAATAAAATTCGAATTTCAGGATTGATTCAAGGTTTCTTAGTCTAACCATAGATTTAAGGTACCGACACACGATCATAGAAAAATATGACATATAATATGATATATTTATATGATATGATATTTTTATCATATTATATGATGGACTGTCCACACACGTTTTCAAAAATATGATGAAAGACTATGACAAGAATTTTGTATGATGTAGAAAAATGATGTACCATTTTTGTTGTACACACGACTCTGTTTTCTATGTCATTTTTTATGGTGGTTGTCAAATGCCGCGTTGACTAGACATATCACCTGTAAATAAAACCTCAAAATGTGGGCAAAGGAAAACGTGGATAAGTTAATTAATTTATTATGGGACTCTACTGATGAAAACAGAAAGAAGAAAGGGAAAATTGCTGAGGCCCATGAATTAATAGCTCATGAAATGATGTGCGACGTAAACGTAATAAAAAAAAAAAATTAATTCTCTTCGGTCGCAGATGAATGGTAAGTTTATTTTCATTTGATTTATGTGCTCGATTTTGTAATACCATTCTTTAAAATTATTGTTGTAGCCGAACGAACAAAAGTAGTCAAAGGTGGCAAAAGTGGTGCAGGCGGCAGCGAAATTTATCTACCAAAATGGGAGTATTACAATTCGCTGATGTTCATGTACAAAGGGAAAAATATCAACGAGGGAACAACTGATTCAATAGTAAATTTGTTTTTCATACCATATTTTATGTAAAAATTGATTTTATTTCATTTTTCAGTGCAATTTTTACGAAATATCTGATGAAAGTTCTGAACCTAATGAACCGCAGTTTTCGGAAAATTTTGAATATAATTGTGAAAATTTAATAATACCTACAGCATTAGACACATCTACAGCATCAAGCACACCTACACCAACAACTTCGAATTCCTCTAAGAAGCGTAAAACTAAGCATTCGGATGAAGATTTGATTTTACAACACTGTTTGCAAACGATTATGGCACCACCACCACCAATGCCGCAGGCACCCAAAATTAAATTACGAACAAAGGCTCTGCTGGACTCCATTACTGCTCTGTTTTCCGAAATGGAAGTTGAAGATGAAAGTCTTGGCATTGAATTTGCAAGAGAATTGCGCAGAACATTCAATGAATTTGAAGATCTCTTTGAAGCAAGGAAACGTAGTGAGAATGCAGTTGAAATACATGAAATGGCATTCCATCAAGAAACAAAACTTAATTGAATATATAATTATAATAATGTAAATAAATATTAAATAAATTGCTTATTGACATTGGTACAAGTAACTCAAGCATGATTTCACCTACAGAGTCTCTGTCAAAAATCAAAATAGTAAACCCTGGTTCAATGTCTTTTAGGCCAGTGACCGAGATGGAAATCCTGGGACTCATTTCTGTGATAATTTTTGGAATTAATAACTATTACTATCAGCAGCAAAATTTCTTTAACAATTTTCGTCCTCGTCAGACAGTTCTCTTAAAAGATTTTCTTCGATTGAAAACATATTTCGTCTGCTTATCCACTGTTTAACCCATATTTTTCTCTGCTGCCTTCTCCTTCTTTTCCTAATTAACAATGAACAAGCAAGAGCGGCACATTTTTTTTATGCTGATATACAGCTAGAATACCTTCACTACTCATTTTCAACTTGAAACAGTTCAAACTCAAAAAGAAATTAAATTTTGAGTTTTGACTTGCACACCAGTACAGAAGCACAGAAGAAATACAAAAATATCCAAAATTTCTTTCCACTTTTCTGTGTTTGCACACGCAAAAAATATGACCTTTACTTTCATCATATCATATTATTTTCCGGCCGAACTGGAAAAGAAAAATATGACATATTTATACGTCATTTCTATGATGAAGTGTTCACACGATCATATAATATGTCATATAAATACATCATATATATGACATTGGCTCATATTTATATGACATATTTTTTGGTCATATTGCGTGTGAACAGCTTCATCATATTTTTTCATCATATATATGACAACATATCATATTTATATGATCGTGTGTCGGCACCTTTATTAGGATAGAAGTTTTCAAGAAGACTATGTCTGTTGATTTATAACGCATTTTAGAGAACTGTCATTTATACTTTTTTGATTAATCGGGCCCTATGCAAAGTATGAATTATAGTAACAGTGATGTATTGAATATGTTCTTCACTTATGGTGAATGTAACAAAATATTAGAAAGGGCAGTCAGAACTTTTAAGTTCAGGAAGTATCAAAACAATTCTCTACGTAGTGGAAGCATTAACCCAAAACGGAATCGTGTGAATACAGTAGCAGAAAATCAAATAAATATTCTAGGGCATATTCACGCAAATCTAAGAGGTTCCATCAGACAGGTTGCAAAAGAATTAGAAGTCTCATATTCGTCATGTCAAAAAGTGCTCAAAAATGCCAATAATATATTATGCATATTATGCATAATTTATTATGCATAATTTTATTTATAATTTTTTATATTCGAATTTTATTCAATAACGGCAAAACTACTGATTTTAGAGGCATGAAATGTTCGGGACGCCGTAACTGGTTTTTGACGAGGCATCGATTGGAATTACAAAATTATAGGGTTGCCATTTGAAATGAGTGAGATTTTATAGTTTTATTGGGGTTCAATTTGGGGCCCTTTTTCAGACATCCTGTATAATATTTCCTCATAAGTTATTCAAGAAACAGTATCAGCGTACTTTCTTTTGTTCCACTTTCGCAAAAAGAAATTCTGGAAATGAGGGATTTTGAAGATACGGACACCAATTTGTGACAACCTTATTTAAAAAAAAATGATAATCAGGCTATAATTCAAGAACCACTTGAGTGGTTGCACATATCATACATCAAATCAGTGTAGAATTGAACGAATAATTCGAATATGTATAAATATACTGGGTATTGCATTTGAAATAACGAAGTTACATTCGTTTCCGGTGAAACCGGAAGTAGATTCCTCTTGAAAATATTTTACAATTGAAGTTCATGTACTCTAAAAAAAAATCTAAAATCTTGAATCTATATTACAATTTCTTCCTCGAAAAGGTCTAATGAAACACTTGAAAAAATCACCCTGTATATATGTTATTAGCCTTTTTTTGAATTTTCAAATTTTTTGTTTGATAAATACAATTTTTATCATTACTTCATACGAACATCGGTCATCACTTCATAATTTTTAAATCAAAATACTCCGAAAATGGTCCAAAGTATCGAGTTTTACCAAGAGTACCTTTTTTGTGTGAAATTGAATGATGTTTAAGTACGCTTGAAATTTTGCTCAATAAATCTAATACTAAAAAAGTTATGTTCAATATTACTTGGTACGAACCGTGTAGCTAGCGCCCTGTACAAGAGTCAGACATAAAAATGAATTATATAATTATAAAATTTCATTACAATGTTGCCAGTAGTTTCTGCAAAATTTTAAAAAATGTGTATAATATTTTTTCAAGGCCCTGTATCTTGAATACGGATGGCGTTACTAAAATTTTTTACTGAGCAAACCCCAATTATTTTCCAGTTTTCTATCTATCCTATAGAGGGGGTCACCTTTTTTTGAAACACCCTGTATATTCAAATCCAAATTTCACAAAAAGCGCGGATTCTTCGGAATCGAAATGGTTCATTTACTGTGAAATAATGTATGTTGTCAAAATTCACAAAGAAAATTGTGAATCATTATTTTTAATTTAAATATTGATTTGTTTATTCATCGTTTTTTATTCATCACTTTGTTCCAGAGTACGGGAAGAATCTCTAGAACAAGCGCGCAAAAGCTCCTGACCTCATGTCAGAGCTTTTCTAAATTTTATGACTCACACTGTTCCTGAGCCCGGGATGAGACTTTGGAATAAGCGCGGAAAAGCTGATGACCTCACGTCGGTATTTTTTTTTTCATTTTGTTACCTGTGAAACTATTTGATTTTAAGATCAGAAAAAAGAAAATGATGTTTCAAATTACATTTCCATTGAAAAATTGACTGCCAAAATCACTAAAAATTAACAACTTCCTTCTAGCCCTCTTTTTTTAAAATTTATGTAGTAACTCAGGAACCTGCGAATAGTAAATAAGAATTGTTATTGTGTTTTTAAGGTGTACAAAGCTGAGACGCACAAGAATGAAGTAGTTGCAGTTAAAGTGCAGTATATTGACTTGAGGACAAGATTTTTAACAGATATATCCACTGTGAAGTTCCTATTGAACATTGTTGGATGGATGCATCCCGACTTTAATTTTAGTTGGATATTGGACGATTTGAAAGACACGCTTGAACAGGAGTTAGATTTTATTAATGAAGGCAAGAATGGGGAAAAATGTGCTCAACATTTATCTCATCTGAAATATATTCACGTACCAAAAGTAATTTGGGATCATTCTAGTAAGGTGATCTTCAGAAGTAACTTAATCATAGATTGAATCATCCTTGCGTTTCGTATTTCAGAGAGTTCTTGTAACAGAGTTCATTGAGGGGATCAATATAAACGATACTGATCGATTGGAAAAAGAGAAATTATCCTTAGCTGATATTAATAAAAAGTTATTCGAAGCATTTGGGCATCAAATTTTTCAGACAGGATTCGTCCATGCTGATCCTCATTCTGGAAACAGTAAGTAATCACATTAAACGCACGATATTTCATTAACACACTTGATTATGGGAATGCAGCAAGAAGAAGGCTTTAGCCTTTTTCTTTTAGCTCAAGCTCACGAGATTTTGTTGATATCTTCCTCAAGAACACCAAAACATGACATACTCAACTCTACATTTTACAATTTTTTATTTACATTATTACTCTCACAAGAAGTGTTTTAATAAATTATGTTAAAACTTTTAATATGGAGATAATACACCTATCTTTCAGTGTTAAATTATATGGACATCAAAAACATTCAAAATGTATACGGATAACAAATTTTTAGAGATGACTATTAACTACTTATGTTTGAGGGGAAAATATTTTGATATAGTTATTATTTCCAAATAAGTAATAAAATTTAGATTTCCACAAATTTGTGAAAATCTGAATCTTATTACTTATTTAAAATGAATTTCCACCAAGTAAACACAGCTACAATGAAATGTATACTCTATTCAAAGTTTATTTGTAACTCGGTTGGCCATGGAAGTTTGACACATTTCACTCTGTATATTAAAAAGTTAGGTTGGGTTCGCTATTTTCCTGTCAGATTATTACGCACTGTTGTCCATATCACATAAAGGTCCTAGTAAACTTGGATTCACTCCAAATGCCAATTTACTTCTGAACCTTGGAAGAGTTTCGAAAGGTTTGAAATTATTATGGCAGAAATTTCTAAAGGAGCTGCTCTTATTTTGATTGGGATGTTGCATGATAACCTCAAAATATTAATTATAATATTCAAGTTACCGTTCATCAGGGATGAACATATTTTAAGTGATTTTCGGGAATCTGAAGAAGTTTGAACATTAATGTGTTCATCATGATACATGAAACTTCCGATTGGAATTTGTTTGATATTCGAAAGGACATTGCTTTAATCGTTTGGAAGCTGGTTCAACATTTCAAAAGAATTAAGGAAGGTATCACAAAGAAATAATGTTGAATCTGAAGATGTAGCTAATAAGGGAATGGTATATATTCTTGAATGCAGAATTGGAACAGAGCATCTCACTTCTATGAAACACTTTGATTTAATTATCAACAAAATAAGATTCAATACAAGCTTGTATTCTGAACATGTTCTAGTTGATCAATGCATAAAAGTGATGGTAGGCACATTTAGTTTTTCAAATCTCTTATTTTTCCTCATAAAAATACCTTCATTGTGATCTTCTCCATGAGAGCTATACTTGCTTCGTTCAGTAGGTATTCTCTGCAAATCTCTTGGTGATGATGTGAAATTAAGGTTTCATTTTGAGTCACTGACGAAAAGAGTTAATTCTTCCATTCAATATATATTTTTTATCGTGATTGTTTCATAGTTTTGTTGGTCTGGGATATACTCAGCTCTAATCACATCCTCAATATTCAAATAATAGCTTTTAACATAAAGAATCGAATAAATGTTGATTACTTCTAAAGTTCTTTCAATCCGAATAATATCTCTTACAGGTATGTTATGTATACAACAGAATATTTTGAAGAATTCATAAACACATACAGGAGCATTCACAATACTGAACGCTATGGAAAGTGATGTATGTGTTCATTTCTTCGTTTGCCTTTTTTCAAATAAGAACTGAGAGATGAATAAATTTCATTTACTCAACCCTTGATCACTGAGTTAGTCAACAATTCAGTAGAGATTGTGAATTGATCATACTTGACTGAAGTGGAAGCATAAAGCACAATTACGAAAAATTATACAATACTTATTCACATATAATAAAAATATTGAAAATGCTTTTATTTCTCTAACAAATAAATTTCAATAAACTTGAATCATACAAATAAGGATAGAACATCAATGATCTGAAAACGATGAAGAATAACGATCTACCATAATCAAATTAGATATAATTCAATTATTAATATTCAATGTGTAGACTTTTACTATTATCAAATAACTTCCAATCATTATTGAAATCAAAATAGATATTTGAAAACTTAAATGAAATATCATATGATTGAAATTTGTCAAATTATTATTAGGGTTTTACAAATTACACAATAAGTATTTTTCGAAAAGTGAAAATAATCTTTGTGAAAGAAAGAGAAGAGAGAAATTAACTTAATTGATAATAAAAATCATCAAATGGCTATCAACCGAAGTCTTCCTGCCAATTTTACATTTATAATTTATTAATTGTATCTATTGTATAAAAAAGTTATTCCAATGATATTAGATGTTCATAAATTGGTAGTGCTGGTAGTTTGGCCTTTGGTGGGCTCTCTGTGTCATATTGGTGCACTAGTGAAGTAGCTCGGTATGGGGGAAAGGCCTATTAGTCCAGGTTCAGCTATCTGATTGATGATTCTTAACAAACTTATTCACCTGTAGGAGAAAAATCTTCTTTTAATGCCAACAGATTGTGCTCCTTTTACTAAATGAAAATGAGTAGCATATCCTCCTAATAATAACTGTATATTAGCATGTAACAATAATTTACTTACATACATTTCAAATTATATCCTTAAAAGAAGTGACAACTTGAGTTCTTCTCGACATTATTCCACATCCATTACTTCAGTGAACGAACCAGACTCATCATCAGATAATTCTGGATCTGAATCACTTTCCTCCAATGAAATAATAAATGGAGGAATATTATCTATAGGTAGGTTACCCATATGTTTCGTCCAGTCGTCTTCAATAAGTCGTTCGCAATGTAAATAAAAATTTTGCCACATTTCAGGTGTACATTTTGAAAGAGCCAAAGTCCATAAATTGAACACTCTATCCCTTGTGTAAAGGATGAGAATTTATGTTCTTGTTGTAGAAGTTTTTACAAAACGCCCATGCCATTTCAATAGGATTATATTGGCAATGGTATGGGGGTAATCTAAGAACTTCATGTCCATGCTCTTTCAAAAGTTCATCGATAACGTATCGTCTCTGTCGGTCAGTTCTAAATGGTAATATTAAATTCCAAAGTTGTTTTTTATTTAAATTCCGATCGAAATCAATTTTGTTATTCACCAACCAATTCTGCATATCAATTTTCTTGCTTGAACTAGTTGGTGGCTTATCCAACTGAACTGAATGATATGGTGCATTGTCCATTATGATCACAAATTTACCAGCAAGCTTTGATAAAGCTGGAATTAGTTGATTAATAACCCAATTTTGAAAAATTTCACTGGTCATAGTCTTGTGATAGTCACGGTCATTATTCTTCGAATCTAAAATGAAATCACAACCCTCCAAAAATCCAAAATTACTTCCTGCATGCAAAACAGTGAATCTTTTACCTTCAGATTTAATTTTTGATGGATTTCCTCTCATATCAGATTCGTGTGTCCATCGACGAACAGATGAACCATTTTGGTAAATCCAAGTTTCATCAAGAAACACGAATCTTATATTTTCATCCATTGACTTAAATTGCAAAAATTTTCTCAGGAAAGTAATTTTGGCTGCAACGACATGTTTTTGTTCACATAAAATTTTGCGTCCATTTACCTTTTTAAATTTATAACCCATTGATTTAATAATATTGAATAATGAAGTGCGTTCTCCTTATAATCCAAATGTTCCTTAGCGTAAGTCAGTAGTGTGTCGATAGAAAAGTGTTCATTTTACAAATTGTAATTCCAAATTTGTCGTTGCAGGTTTTTTCTAAAAATGAAATCGTCTACTTCTTGTGTTTTTTTGGGCCTACCAATAGAAGGAAACTCTTTATCGTCGTCTTCATTAAGAATTCCTCTGATTGAATTAATATGAACCTGTAATGAAATTTCGATTAGGATAAAACATAATATTTACATCTCACTTACGTTGAAAATGTTTGATACACTTTGCTGTATCGTTGAGTCCATAACTTCCTGACCACTATGCGCAGATTTGAGTGCAAGATAGCATTTTTGATGCTAAGTCTTTGTTCTTTGGTTATTACTTTAGGCATTTTGAAAAAAATTCTGCAATATTTTGATTCTCTTCAGAATCAAATGTGACAGATGACAAGTGAAAATTGGCTTAACTGCTTGACATCGGCAACGTCGAAATCCGAAGAAACACTGATGCCAACCCAAGAAACTTAAATCATGGCCACCCGCGATACAAATAAACTTTGAATGGAGTATATATTATTTCTATGAAGCATAGATCGATAATTTGGTCCTAATTATTTGATTTTCAACCTACATTGACGTTATACTCGTACCATAAAAGAATATAATCAAAGTTATGACACTGAACTGGCATTGAAGTTAATCTAATATTTAATGTCATTAACTTTGGTTCTGATATTTTTTCAATCTCTAATAAATTAGCATAAATGGTACCGAGTTTGCCCACATCTTCCTTAAGTTTATTGCTATTTTGTGTTCTAGTTCTAGGAATATATTCACCATTTCTTAGTTTTCTTTTTCTGTTATCTTTGCTATTCTTGTTCTCATGTTGAGAACTAGATTGGCTTTCATTTTTATGGGATAATATGACTTGTAATGTTCAGGGTCCGGCAGAACATACTCACCGATTACAAAGTAACGTGATGCGGACAGAAGAAGGAGCAGAGTGGTGGTGGGCGAGTCCTTGAGTATCTGCCTACGTGCCGTTTTCAGTGTACTGTAACAAAACCGAATATAAACATTTTGATTGAGGACTGCCGTAACAACAGAGGAGTTCCGCTTCATGCGCCGACAAAGGGATTAAGAACTTAATGAAAGGGACCGCTCGCCATAAAGCTGTCACATAAGAAACGATTAATGGTGGCATATTTATGTGACATAAAAGAGACCGCTACGATCACTCTGGAAGGTGAAGCATCTTTCTGGTAACTTCTAGAAAAACAGCGCCGGATATAAATGATTGAAGCCGATTCATGGATTCATTCATGGATAGAACTTGCCGACGAATAAACAGGTTTTCCTAGTGAAATTCTGTAGATAAATTGTGTATATAAATTATTGATTATTGTTAGTTAAGTGTGAATATAAATTAGTTTAAAGAAGACTTGTAGTGTTTTTTCAATTTCGCTGAGGAAAAACGTAACAGTACGTCATGGCTTGGTCTAGTGAACATCGTGCGTTCGTAGTGGAAGATTTTATTCAAAATGAAGGATCGGCTATTAGTACTTAATGTGCTTTTCGTGATCGCTTTGCGCTCAGACGACGGGACGCTGTTTCCGATAAGAAAACAAATTATTCTTGGATCTAACTTTCGTGAGTCAGGTTTCGCATTAAAACGGAACTTACCTGGACGACCACGGACTGCAACATGCCCCGGAAACGTGCAGTTAGCGCTTCAGTTCAATAATCTCTCATCGAAGTGTGAGAAGAATATTGCATCGAGATTCAAGAATGCATCCTTACAAAATTGTGACTACGCAGGAACTGAGTGAACGAGATTATGGTGCCCGTGTAGGGCTGTGCCAAGACATTCGTCTCGAAGATGTTGTGATTTTTTCTGATGAAGCACACTTTCACCTTTCCGGAACAGTGAAAAGCCAAAATTGCAGGTACTGGTGTGAAGACAACCCCCAAGAACTTCATCGACGGCCACTTCATAGCCCTAAAGTAACAGTATGGTGTGCTATTTACAATTCCGGAGTGATCGGTCTTTACTTTTTCGAAGAAAATGACAGGAATTCAACAGTCAACGCGAATGCTATTGTGCCATGCTCCGTGATTTTCTCCAACCGAAACTAAGTGAGGCTTTTGGTGAATTAGAGAACATGTGGTTTTAGCAAGATGGTACTACAGCCCACACTAGCATTAGTAAAGGAAATGTTTCCTGGACATGTGATCTCGTTGCATGGTGACAATGGCTGACTCCCACGATCGTCGGACTTAACTCCCTGTGATTTTTTCCTTTGGGACTATTTAAAATCAAAAGTTTATAAACAACGTCCATAAGCTTTACGAGCCCTAAAAGAAGCAATTACTCAAGAGGTTGAAGCTATTCCACCTGAAATTACTCATAGAGTAATGAATTACCTCAGGGAAAGACTCAACCAGTGTATCGACAGTAAAGGAAGCCATTTAAGAGATGTTTTATACAAATAGTAAGAATAATGGAAGACCCTGCGAATGGTAAAATGATAGAATGTTTACTTGTTATTAATACAAATAAAAATGTCCTACCTTATTTGGTTTTGTTTTTGTCAGCTTCCCTTATGGGAGGGGTTTTTTACTGGACCCTGTATAAATCTACCAGATAATAGTGGTTATCTATAGCATTCTGTTTTCAAGGTGTTATTATCTTTCTTGTACTTTCATGTACAAAAAGGACTCTGAATTGTAAGTTTAAATTTCAATAAGAAATTGTATTTTAAGATGATACGAGTTGAACGCTTTTAAAAAGCTTTCATCAGTACCTGTAGGTACTGCTAGCAACGGGTCATCTACAAATTTGTTGTAAAAGGGTATGATGTAAGGAAGTTTTGGTATAGATTTATCTAGTACTAGCTGACCCGACAGACTTCGTCCTGTCTAAAAGATTTGTAATGTGACAGTTTTTGTGCCTACGTATTTTAAAAAATTCTCCTGAACAGAACCGTCACCCTGGTGATAGGGCGTTGTGAATAAAAAATAATCAAATAAAACATATACAGTGTGGAAACCACTTATGGAATAAAATTCTTTATGACATTATTTTAGAAAATTATAAAAAATGCTGAGACACGTCAACTTTTGAATTCAGTTGTGCGTTATGTAAACATAAATTTAAATGTACAGGGTGATTCACGTAAATCTGCTATAGTCGGTGTTCTCTTTTTTTAATGAAACACCCTGTATATTTGTATATTTTTTAAATCCCCTTAATGAACCGATTTCAATAAACTAAATATGTATGGTCAATTATGAATTGTACAGGGTGAAATTTTTATTTTCACAATTATTAAACACATACATAAAATAGCTGATGTATTTGATTTCAACACATTGAAATAAATGCTCAAAATGTTCTCCACCTAGTTGTTGGCAATAGCACAGTCTCCTATAGAACTCCTCCTTAACTTTGTTTAAAGTTTGAGGTGATATATTCCGTATTTCTGTAGTTATCCTGTCTTTGAGGTCTACAATGCTAGTTGGTTGTGTTGCATATACTTTGTTCTTGAGATAACCCCATAGAAAAAAATCCAGCGGTGTAAGGTCTGGCGATCTAGCTGGCCACTCAATAGTACCTCTTCGTCCAATCCATTTATTGGGGAAGATTTCCTCTAAATAAGTTCTTACCATTAAACCATAAAAAAACATTTTCATTCGGTAAGCTAGGATCTATTGCGTTGGGATATAAGTTTGCCAACGCAGGAATAAGCATATTTAAATATTTTTCAGCTGTCAATTTTCCATCTATAAATATAGGACCAATAATATGGTTGACTTCTGTAGTTATCCCCGTACCCGATCATCATTAAAATCTCAATTCGGTGAGTCTCAGTTAAATATTTCATTGTTCTTTCAACAAGGAAAAAGTTTTTAACAAAGATTTTACTTTTTCAGTATAAACTGCCAACACATCAACAACCGATAGAATATTAAAACAATCCACATTATTTACCGATTTTGTCTAATTATTGGCGTTTCTATGCACTTTTTAGGTATTTATGATAAGATTCATTGGCGTACCAGGTTTTATTTGATTCAGAAGGTTTTCCAAATACGTTTAATAATTAGTTTAGATTTTTGATAAATCAGTATTTAGCTAATTTAAAAAAGTACCAATATTTCAAGTGAAATAAATTATTAATTTTAAAATTTCACCCTGTATAATTTATAATTGACCATACATTATTTAGTTTGTTGAAATCGGTTAATTAAGAGGATTTCAAAAATATACAAATATACAGGGTGTTTCATTAAAAAAAGAGAACACCGACTATAGCAGATTTACGTGTATCACCCTGTACATTTAAATTTATGTTTACTTAACGCACAACTGAATTTAAAAATTGACGTGTCTCAGCATTTTTTATAATTTTCTAAAATAATGTCATAAAGAATTTTATTCCATAAGTGGTTTCCACACTGTATAAGGATTTAAAAGTAAGTAATCGCTTTATTGTTAATCATGTGAATCATAATTATTATTATTATCATTGTAGTGCTTTGTGGTATACGATGTTTTTTGTTTGATTACCTGGCGCATAGATAAACAAATCTGATGGTTTTCCAACACGAGAACAGGCAACATACAATTGACCATGTGAGAAACATGGGTTTTCTAGATAAATACCACAAACACTTAATGATTGCCCCTGGGGACTTGTTTATAGTCATAGCAAAAGCAAGCCGCACTGGAAACTGTAGTCGTTTACACTCAAATGGCACATCAGTCGGAATCATTGGGATGCGCGGTATGAGAACCTTCTCTTTTATACTTTCCTTTGAGTATAGTTGCTTGTATCACATTGTTTAGTAATTTTTTTATCGCTAACCGTGTACCGTTGCAAAGGCGCGGTTGGTTGTTATTTCGCAACATTATAACCACCGATCCAACCTTTAATAGAAGATTGTGAGGTGGCAATCCTGGCAAATCCAGCGAGTTTAAAAATTCCGGTGGATAGTTGACTACATCATCTTGATTAGTAGCCGAATCAACTGATTTATATATCCTCAATTCGCCTGTAATTTGTTCTTGAATTTTGAAATTTAATTCATTTACGTGTTTATGTGTGTTTATGTTTTTGCAGCCAGTATAGCTCGTTCGCTTAACCAATCATGGTTTCTGTAATTTTGAGAAACATCTGGAAATACCTTCTGAATAAGTTCATCTTTTGATTGAGTTAACTGACAAAAACTTTGAGGAAAATTAATGCAGCCAGTCAACATGTCTATAGGAAATTTGCCATTACCAATGTCAATGAGTTGTTTAGAGAATATGTTTCCAGATTGGTCATTTTGCAACTCGACACGCATATTCTTGCTTAAATGAAGTATTTTGACATGTTTCCACAAATTGGAGGACTTTAGACATGCATTGAGTTCATCAGCTGGCGTTGATCGTGGAATCACTGGCAATGTTTGACGAAAATCTCCTGCTAATAAAATCATTGCACCACCAAATCGGTTATTACTGCTCCGTAGATCTTTTAAGGTTCTGTCTAAAGCCTCCAAAGATTTTTTATGTGGCATCGTGCATTCATCCCAAACAATCAATTTACATTGCTGCAAAACCTTTGCCATGGCAGAGTTCTTCGAAACGTTGCAGGTTAGAGTTTCATTGCTTTGCATATTTAATGGCAATTTTAGTGCTGAATGGGCTGTTCGACCCCCTCAAGCAAAGTTGCTGCGATTCCCGACGAAGCGAGTGCTAGTGCAATTTTATTTTGTGAGCGAATTGTTGCTAATATTAATGAAATCAAAAAAGTTTTTCCTGTACCACCAGGTGCATCTAAGAAGTAAATCCCTCCAGTTTCATCATTTGTTACTTTCATAAGAGTTTCAAATACATACTTCTGTTGTTCATTTAACAGTGGAAAATTTGTTTGAATTAATTCTTTCAAAGCGTTGAGATCATACAGTTTTTCTCGATGCAACTCTTGGTTAAAAGCGTCATGCATTGGACGATTGGGCGCGGTCAGGCCTAATTGAATTAATAGTTTGTTTGACATTATCAAGCACAAGTTCTCAATTGAAATCAATGCTTCATTGTAAATTTCTTCACTGATTTTTATATTTGGATTTCCCATTCTATTCCGTATTTTATACAAAATATAATCACACATATAATCTTTGTACTTGATCCACAAATCAATTGGGTTTGATGGGAAGCATGTAGATATGATTATAGAAAACAATGTTCGCATTTGATGAGCGTGTGATGATATTACAGCATCATTGAGAGTTTGATCCCAATGAGCGTCATTTTCAAGCAATTGCAAACGGTGACAGGCTTCTCTGTAGGATCCACACAATTCACCATCAACAGTTCGTAACTGTTATTATGATGTTGGGCCACGTACATTGACTAATTTAATATGAACTTTATACCATAGCAGTAAACCTCAAATTGACTACGTATTAGTTACAAATCATTTGTATGGGAAAAAGAAAAGGGCTATTTTTAGGATTTTTCCAGCAATAATTCTAATTTTTCTCGCCGTAAAAACCATCCTTGAACTTCAACGAACATTTCAAAAAAAGATTTGGCCAAATTGGTCCAAGCGTTGTTGAGTTATGCGCTTACCAACACATTTTCCGATTCATTTTTATATTATAGATTTTGTCTAAACCATACTTAGCTATTATGGGGGAAAGGATGGAACCCATTGGTAAGCCTATCAGTTGTTTGTAGAATACACCAGTTGCTGAAAAATATATCTAATTGAAAGCTATCTTGCTCAATTTTTCAAAGTTCTTGTTTAGGAATTCTAATTATCTATTATCTCTAGTGCGAGCTCAACAGTGCTGTTAATGAAGTGTGATGTAACACCAAGACTAATCAGCATATAGTTTTCGGGTAATTCAAAACCTCCGATAAATTCTCTAAATTCGAATGGGTCTTTAATATAATGAAGGTGATTATACAGGGTGTCTCAAGTTCGAGTGCCTATTAGACGTTTCTGGAGAACTAGACATATTTGAAATCTGAAAATTGGGATTATGATATTGTTCGAAGTTCTCTACAAAGCTAAAATATTTTCGAAGCCCAAAAACTTCCGGTTGTACAGGGAGTGAAAATAAATTCGACGAAAAAATTTTTTTTCAAGTTTTCCATTCCTGGTATGATCGAGTATTCAATATTGAATACATTTCTGTTAAAACCAATGTATTAAATCGAATAGTTTCCAAAATATCCAAAAAAAAACGGGAAAAGAAGTCAAATATGTTCAGTCAGTAATATGTTCATTATTCTTATTTAAAATATCCTGAGCGTACACCGTTTTTACAACATCGAAGAAGAAGGATGTGAAAAGGTCATGCATCTTTTGGATTTCAAAAATATCATCACAGGGTGTTTCAAATTTTGTGTTGAAAATTCTGATCTTAAATTGGCCATAACTTCTGTTTTTCAAATTAGAACCCTATTTTTTTATAATTTTGTTGGATTCTGCGGTCAAAAATAATGATAGTTTTCTCACATGATTATGCTCCTAAATTCAATAATTTCTGGGTTATTGAGATTTTCTGGATTTATGGTGTACGTAGAGTCAAATTGATTGCATCTAAAAAAATTCAATGAATATTCTTTCAAAACCATGGAAACACTGTACCCATAGAAGATAAATTATCTGTTAATAATTCACAAGTGTCAGGTGTTATTGTTATTCGTTATCTTCATTTCTCAATTTAACAAAATGAACCGTTATTCTAATTACGAAATTCTGGATCTATTTTATATACGTGGTGAATGTGATAGAATTATTAGTAGAACCTGCCGGGCCTTCAACGAGAAGTATTCCCATTTACCTTCCATGACGGAGAAGATCTTTAGAAAATATGTTTCAAACTTTCAAAGTTTTGGATGTGTAAGAGCCCCTAAAGAATACAAAAGAAGGGTAGTTGATGATGAGGAAAATGAAATTAGTGTTTTGACTCTATTCGAAGTGCAGCTCATGAAATCGATTTAGACAGAAATTCAGTGCACCGAATTTTGAAAAAACACAACATGCATGACTAAAAATATGACAAAGTTCATTCATTAGAACAAGGTGACTACATAAAAAGGTTAAATTTTTGTAGAGGAATATTAGAAAAACTTGAAAATGATGAAAATTTTTTGAAAAAGATCATTTGGATAGACGAAACAATTTCAATAGTGAAGGACTATTTATAGAAAGAATCGCCACATTTGGAGAAGTGAAAATCCTCATAGAAAAAGACAAAGAAACCCCCAGAATAAATTTAGTTTTAATGTGTTTGCTCTTTTGATGAACGATAAAGTGCGGTACTACATTCATGAAGAAAATTTAAATACAGAAAAAATTTTGGAAATCCTGAGAAATTTTGTTTCTGAGTTTTTGATATGAACTGCCGTTGAGTATGTCGACTACCGCATATTATCAATTAGTTGGGGCTGCGGCACATAGTTCGCACGAGGTGTCTGAAGAACTGAATGCAATGTTTGGTAATCGGTGGATCGGACGCCGTTGTTCACTGTTTTGGCCCCCACGATCTTCCGATCTTACTCCCTTAGATTTTTATTAATGGGGTAGAATAAAAAACATAGTCTATGAATCTCTTATTGAAAGCAAAAAGGATTTGAAACGGCGTGTGGAGGATGCTTTCCACTCACTAAAGGGGGAGGAAATTGAGCGAGCGACTAACCGAGGTATTTCAAGACGTATTCGAAAGTGTGTGAAACAAAATGGTTACCATATTGAAACTCTTACCTGATCATTTATTTTGTTAATTTGAGTTTTGAAACGTATTCTTATCTTTATTATCATAATTTATTTATAATCATAATTCGGTGTACTGAAGTAGCGAATCTATTTAATGTGTTTCCTATTGAAGAAATGAATTCTCATTCGCTTCGAAATAAGTCGAAATACTAATTTCATCAACTGCCCTTTTTTTGTATTCTTCAGAAGCTCTTACATTCCAAAATTTGGAAAGTTTGAAACACCTTTTCAGAAATTGTAAAAAAAAATGGGGATACTCAACATTTTGTGTCATCCACCATTTGAAATAAACAATATTATTAAGTGCATTTGAATGTGTATTGCGTATACAATTGAAAGAATACAATATAAGAAATAAATCCAAAATCTCATTATTAGAATAGCAACGATTCATTTTGTGAAATCAAAAAATTTCATAATGACTAACAATAAGACCTATCTGACACTTCTGAATTATAAATGGGATGATTTATCTTCTATGCTCACAGAATATCCTTATGAATTTGACTCTACGTACTACATAAATCCAGAAAATCTCAAATAACTTATTATTGAATTTAGGAGCATAATAATGTGAGAAAACTATCATTATTTTTGACCGCAGACTCCAACAAAATTATAAAAAAATAGGGTTCTAATTTGAAAAACAGAAGTTATGGCCAATTTAAGATCAGAATTTCAACACAAAATTTGAAACACCCTGTAATAATATTTTTGACATCCAAAAGATGCATGACCTTTTCACATCCTTCCTCTTCGATGTTGTGAAAACGGTTTACGCTCAGGATATTTAAAATAAGAATAATGAACATCTTACTGACTGAACATATTTGACTTCTTTCCCAGTTTTTTTTTGGATATTTTGAAAACTTGTAACGCCCTTACGTGCAGTTCCTTTATCAGTAAACTCGGGCGCCAGACTATTTGCTTCTGAGGGCGTCACCCTCACCTATCGAGCTCCTCCGGAATGTCCAGAAGCTCGAGCCTAGGTAGACTCCAGTGGAGAATGAAGTGGGTAGCTGTTGGAGGTAGAGGTGTCACCAATAAAACACGCGATTAACTAAAAGATTACTCTCTATTCACACCAAATAAACAAACATTCCAAAATAATAGGTCTCACAGTCCTTAAAACAAGTCAACAGTTCGTATCAGGTACAACAGTCCTTAATCTATATCACAAAATCTTCACAGTCCTTAACCTCTAAAGACCCAAGTCCCAAATCTACTTTTCAATCACCAAAAGTCCAGTAACATTCCGTGAATGGCCTAGAGGGCACATAAAGCGATTACAGTGGCGAGTTACTCGATGTATTAGGCATCAGAAAGAATCAGGCAAACAAAATGACGTAGGCATGAAAATGGGTTAGGCGTACCAATGAATCAGGCAGAGAATAGATAAGACATTCGCTCATCAGCAAATTGCTCATGCATGAAAGTGACTGAGGCCGTGTGAAAGAAATAATAATATCTCAGGGTTAAAGCGAGAGGGGGGGGGCGGAAACCAAAGCCTCAACCAGGCCAACATGGACCATCCAAGCGGAGGGGGGTCCCTGGGGCACGGTTCCGCACGGCGCAACTAGTGTCCGCGCGCAACAGAACCCCTCGAAGAGAACTGCCAAGGCCCAGCCCAAATCGGAGTGCCTGCCGCACAGCAGCCCACGCCACGGAAAACTTCGGTCTCAGCACGATTGAGCTTTGCCCATCTCGCACATCAACGTCAGCCCCGGGAGATGGACAGCAGGAGTCCGTCGAGGCAAAACGGTCCACCACCCAGGGACGATTGAGCTTTGCCCATCTCGGCACCCAGATGTCGGATACGCAATACCGGCTAAAGGACCCAGCCGACACCCGTGACGAATCCCGCACCCTCAAAGATCGGGCCAACCCAGTGCCTGCCGCGCAACAGCCCACGTCACGGAAAACTTCGGTCTCAGCACGATTGAGTTTTGCCCATCTCGCACGTCGACGTCAGCTCCGAGAGATGGACAGCAGGAGTCCGCCGAGGTAAAACGGTCAACCACCTAGGGACGATTGAGCTTTGCCCATCTCGGCACCCAGATGTCGGATCCGCAATACCGGCTAAAGGACCCAGCCGACACCCGTGACGAACCCGTGCCTCCAAGGGGTCGGTTCGACAAACGACAACAGGGGTGGCCACAACACGACCCTCACCGCGCAGCAGCCCACGTCACGGAAAACTTCGGTCTCAGCACGATTGAGCTTTGCCCATCTCGCACATCAACGTCAGCTCCGAGAGATGGACAGCAGGAGTCCGCCGAGGTAAAACGGTCAACCACCTAGGGACGATTGAGCTTTGCCCATCTCGGCACCCAGATGTCGAATCCGCAATACCGGCTAAAGGACTCGTAAAGGACGTGATGCCCTGAACGCCCTCCTGCAGCCGTCGTTCGGTCTCAACGATCGAACCTCACACTCACCTCCGGTCCCTCTCTATACCCCTTTCCTACCTTGGTATGTCTGCCTACCACTGAACTCACTACCAGCACTCACAACACTGGCTGGACCCTCCCCACTAAACGGTAGAGGCTTTCCTCTTATTTTGAGTTCCGTACGAGGAACTGCCGTTCCAGTGCTCGACTCGCCTATAAATACCATTCTCGGTCCCCTCCACCAACATAAGTCGTGCGCACTGCAGATGGAGGTGGGAATGATCGGTCGGTGTCCCCACCGCTCGGCGTGATCTCGCTGGAGTCGATCAAGGTCAACGGGTTTCTGCCACGCAGACAAAACAACTTCGTTACAAACTATTCGATTTAATACAATGGTTTTAACATAAATGTATTCACTATTGAATACTCGTTCATACCAGGAATGGAAAACTTGAAAAAAAATTTTTTCGTCGAATTTATTTTCACTCCCTGTACAACCGGAAGTTTTTGGGCTTCGAAAATATTTTAGCTCTGTAGAGAACTTCGAAAAATATCATAATCCCAATTTTCAGATTTCAAATATGTCTAGTTCTCCGAAACGTCTAATAGGCACTCGACCTTGAGATATATATATATATATCTTAATACCAACGAAATCTGTTATCGCCTCCTTTATTTCGGAATTTCTCGATCACTACGCGTATGCCAAACACATGTTGAAAATGCTGCAATGGAGACAATCACTGAAAACGTGAATAATATTTACAAAGTAAATCGTGTGCTTTCGTTGAAATTGTAATATGCTGTTAGGGGGTAGCTTAGTTTTTGATGGAATACTGAGTCAGTCTTATAATAATGAAGTGATGACTCATGAAGGAAATTGAATTGCCTTTCCAACAAGGAGCTGCTCGACCCCTTTTCCCTATTCAAAAATGAGAGCTGCTAAGGGTTGCGGCAAGAGGCAAGATGAGTAGTGATATCAAACTCATTTGAAAACCCTTATTTTTCTTCCTTTCAATAAAAACTTTACCGAGCGTTTTTTCGCTGTTCCATTCCAAAGCTCAAAATTCGGTATGGAAAGTTACCCACCCTGTATGTAAGCGAGTAAACTCTTGACTCCGCGGAATTAAAGACTGAAAAACAGCTGTAATTAATTAAATTTCTTCACATTGTATTGAGGATATTGTTAACTAGTGTGCAAAGAATGAAAATATATAAAATTCTTACTTATTTTTTCAAATATATTTTTCATTGTTCAAAAGCATTTATTTAATTTTTAACTTTTCAAAATTGTATCTCAACAAAGAATACAAAACAAATTTGTACAGTAGTAAAATAATAGTTCCTTGTACTTATTTAAACAATTTCCGTTTGAACTATACGCCTCCTGGTTGCCACATGCATTTATATCATTAGTAGAGTAATTTGAAGATAATAGCATCAAAAATTTAGGTGGAATAGTTTTCTGTACTCATGCTCCGATTCTTCCTTCATTCTTCTATCATATTTATTCTTCTATCATATTTATCATTGGATAGTAATTTTGATAGTCCGTATACAAAGCCAATCATTTATTTTGATATCACTATTGCAGTATTAATCCGTAAAAGAAATGGTTCCGCTGAATTGGTACTACTAGATCATGGCCTATACCAACAAATAACTGAGAAGGAAAGAAATGCATTAAGGAATATGTGGAAAGCAATGGTTATGAATAATCATTCCGATATGAAAAAATATTCTCAAATCTTAGGCGTAGAAGGTAAGATGATCTCTAATTCTAATTTTTGCTCAGAAATTTATCAGTTTCAACAAAATTAATGTACTGCTGAGACTGCCGTGGTGTGCCAAGTAGAGTTAGTTGTACCAAAGGATTCTGTTCTGATTCACTTACTATTCTGTATAATTCAAAAATTATTGTAGGGATAACAAACATATTGTAGTTGATGACGAGATATTGTTGATGATGGAGCTCGTGTTGAATGATTATTTGGGCTATTACCATCATCTATTGTGGATGTTTTTTGAAAATTGATAATTTTCGAAAGGTTTTTTACTTTTCCTCCTTGATAAAGATAGAAGATGTCTATCGAAACGTCGGAAAACATTACATCCACAATAGATGATGGTAATAGCCCAAATAATCATTCAACACAAACATATTGTAGTTCGAAATTTTAGTAGTGTTTTGTTTGACAAATTCCTTTGTATTTAAATGCTGAGACATCAATCTAATTAATTTGCTTCTCGTCTAATCAGGCCATGGTTATATTGTTTTGTAGACAGCCTATCTATTAAGAAATTATTTGTCAACTCAAACGTAATCATGGACATCAATTTATATATTTTTCATTCCAAATTGAACAATGAAAAATTGATCGACAGTTTTTGCACACACTCATTTCGGTAAGCTTGGAGAAGTATTCAAAACGACCATTTACTTCACTATTGTAATAATTCATTACAGTACTAAAAATATTGTTGTAATGACATCAATTGCATTGTTTCTATATTCTGCAAGGTGTACAGAAATGGTATCAGGTATTTCTAAGTTCAATAAAACAAAAAAATTTGTGTGCAATAAAAGAGTTTATTGTTTATTATTAACCTATGAATTGGAGAATTATTTGGAAAAGATGATGTTATCCAAATGATGACCGTTGTATTGCTGGCACTCTTCGATAACACGTACACACATAGCTATTGATATTGCTGCCATTTCTGACCTGCTGTCTTGCTTCAACTGGGTTGATGTTACCGCCTCGCGAAATGACTTTATTAGGGAATAATTCGTTAACAACCTCCATTGAATCATTTGAGGTATGGCAAGTGGCCCAAACCACGACTTTTGGAGTTGTGTGTTGAAACTTGTTTACCAGTTTGTAGTTCATTAAAACAACTCACAAATACTTTTATCTATTTATTACTTCCTAACATTAATCTCTTACATACATCGTTGTTCTCTCTTGCCGCCTTAAAATTAACTACTGACTCTAACCTTACTTATTCTATCCATAACCACAGAACATAAAACATCTTCTTGAGAGGTGAGCATTGTCCTTCAACTTTGTGAAAGGGTCCTTCATGCTTTCGTCTCAGATTCTCCACAGCCCAGTACCGACAATTCTGCTTATTACCATGACCATTCAGGTGAAAATTAGCTTCGTCACTAAACAGTATATTGTTAAACTTGTTAAATCGCTGCAACATTTCATTCGCAAAATTCAGTCGATTAGTATCCTTCAATTCTTGAAGCAATTGAATTTTATGGTCTTCTAGATGTAAGTCTTTCTTTAAAATCAAATGTAAAGACGATATTTTGATGTTCAACGCTTGGCTTCGCTTTCGGATTGCCTATTTTTTTCCTGAAGAAACCACACTTATAAAGCTTCTTTTACTTCTGGTTGGTCAGCTTTTTTGAGTCTGTGTCTCTTGCCTGGCCCACTGTCAGTAGTTGACACGAACTCTTTAATCTTCTCGTTTTTTTTCAATGTCATAAATTGTAGATTGGCCTACACCGTATTCACTTGCTAAACTACTGAAAGACTTATTACGGTTTAAGCGGTCTAAAATATCACATTTTTCATTAATTGTCAGACTTTTGTGCTTTCGCTTCTGAGCTTGTGACGACTTTACTAGATACGTATACGTAATACAAAATTATTAAACAGTAAATAATCAACATACGCTAGGTCGCTCTCCTATCGCATGTAGTCATATTCAAACTAAGTAATCAGAATTAAAACAATACACTGCGCGTCGAGACCAAGTGATGGTGCTACAAGTTGTAACTTTTTCAATCATGCATTAGCGAGTATTTATAGGCGATGTCGGTTTATAAGGGTTGGCGGATTAGGCAGGGCCGGATTACCGGAGGTACACTGTTGACTTAAAAGGAGAATTTCGTTTCAAATACGAAGAATAAAAAATATAGGGTAGTCCATAAGAAAAAATACAAGTTTATGTCATAGCTTCAAAATCATATTTTTCAATGAAAAACTAGGAACATAAAATTTGCCTGAAAAATGTTTTCACAGAAACAAGAAATATTCAAAAATAAACGAGTAACTAGAGTACGTGTGAAATGCACAAAAGTGAAAAACGCCATAATTATTTTTTTTTCTTCGTGTGAGGGGAAAACCCTTTATGGGCGCCCCAAAGGGTCCGCACTCTGGGTAGTGTGAGACTCCAAGATCTTGTTTGGTTACTCACTAAAAACCCCTCACACATTCCATGGAGAAGTTCTTCGTCCGACCCTTGCAGCATCCCTTAACAAAAGAGATGAGCTGCAAGTGGCATCTAAAGTTCATGGGATCTGATGATATGCAGTGACTCAAGCAACACCGCCTTCTGCATTCTGTACGCTAGTATCTCGGCTTCAGATCTGCAGGCCGGATTAATTTTCAATTCTTCCACGTAGTTGGCTCTCATTCCACCGAGACATCCTATGATTAGTATAACCATCCTTACTTATGACCTGGGTACATAATTCCAAGTTCGAAAACAAGATCTTTGTATTTTTGCCTTTTCTGTTCTTCTTTCATCACTATATTGTTTTCTGCAGGGGAGGAGAATTCCACGAAAAACAATTCCTTCAGTTCTTTGTCTAAAAGAAGTATGTCTGGCTTTATTGCATTGATCTGACGTGTTGTTGGGACAGGATAGTTCCAGTATATTCGAGCTCTCTCGTTCTGGACTACCGCTTCAATCTCCAGAGGCACATATGGTAGCACCGGTTCTTTGTCTATCTCATATGCCGCTCTTAGATGGAAGTAGAGAGTTCGGAGTGCCGCGTTGTGTCTTTCTATATACCCTGATGGAGCATGGACTCTGCAGGCAGAAAGAATGTGCATAATCGTTTCTTGTTGACTATGGCACGATCTGCATGTTGTTGGGGTGTCCATTTTAATGATGTTCTTTTTATACCATCTGGTGTTTATTACTCCATCCTGACACGCCATCACAAATCCCTCCGTCTCTGACTTAAGGCTAGCCGACTTCAGAAAGGCGAAAGACAATTTTTCCGACAGATCTTGGTCTTTTAAACTTCTGAAAAATATGGAGTGCAGGCTCGAGTAATGTATTCGACTGAGACTTCCGGATCAGTTTTGCTAGCCTTCTTTGGTCCGCTTGAGTGATTGGTGTTTCAGCACTCTCAGGATCGATCGATACGCTGGTTATGCTGAGCTTCTCCAAGGCTCTTTATCCAGCTCGGACTAGAAAGGCTCCGTGGTTTGCGAGTTCATGCTGAGCTACAAACTTCAGAAGCGGATCTTCACTTCTTAGGATCCTTACTGCTGTTTCCAATGTTTGTTGATAGTGTTGATATTCCAAACATTGTAATCCTCTACCCCCCTGGCTTCGGGGACGATATATCCTCTGAATTGAACGATTTGGATGAAGGCTACGATTCATGTTCATCGTTTTTCTTGTTGACCTATCAAGTTCGAGGAGTTCGTTCACCGTCCAGTTTACCACCCCGAAAGAGTAGGTTAGTATCGGGATGGCTAGTAAATTAGTAGCTGATACTTTGTTCTTTCCTGACAGTTGTGATTTCCAGATGTCTCTCAGCTTCTTCTTGTAGCTGGCTGATAAGGCGTCCTTTATCTGGGTTGTCTCCAGTACTCCCCTCTGTTTCATCCCAAGAAACTTGTAAGTTTCTCCGTTTTCCAGATGTCGAAAAGTTATTCCATCTTCCAGTTGGATATTTTCTCCTGGATCATCAAACCTTCCCCTGCGCAGATGAAAAGCAGCATACTTGTCCAAACCGAATGACATTCCTATTGCAGAGGTGTAGTTGGAGACGATATTTAATAATAATAATAATAATAATATTATTATTATTTCTATCGAAAATCGAACTTGTAGTATGTAGGCTAGTTTCTTTCAAATTCCTCTAAAAATTGATGTTTTCTATCATGAGTGTCCAATTCGGACCACTCTTTACATATTTCTTTCTAATACAGTTCGGTGATTTCAATATATTCGTCTTAACTGCATTCTGACGCATCCGTATCATATCATCTGCCATAAGGAACACGAATAAATATTATTATATTTTAGATTATGCAATATTTGCTGAAATTTTGGCGCAAGCTCCACTCAAGTCCAATAATTTCCGATTGAAGGCTAAACTAACAGAGGAAGATCTAAGAATTATAACAGAATTTGCAAGAAATAGGTTCGATTCCATAATGTCTTGCTTGAAAAACATGCCATCTTCACTCCTTCTTGTTCTAAGGTAGGTTATCTCAATTAAAGAGAAAATAGGCCAGAAATATTAATATTCTGCCTGGAAATTGAAGTGAACGGAATTTTAGCGCTGAACGTACTGTTTCAGAGAAAATCGATGTTGCCTCAACCGTATTATTTAACCGTAAAAGATTGAGTGTAATTGGATGCTACATGCTACGTTAAATGGTTATACATAGCTTTCTTAATTTTTTTGCGTCATCCAGTTACTAGTGTTACTTTAGATTTAAAATAAAATGTCAAGTGTAGTAATGAGTTGAGATCTTGTATGTGCTCACGAAGTTGAATGGAAAATATTATTCAGACTTCTTGCGCGCTTATTCCTAGTGGAACAGCTTGCTATCGTTTTTAAAATAGGGTAATGGTCCAAATATTCTCAGTCAAGTTAGTTATTGGTTCAAATCAGGCGAATAGTTCAGCATGAAATCAATAACTTCTAAATTGTTTAAATAACGTTGAAATAAATGAGCCTACCAAATTTAGTGACAAACGTCCGACTAGAAGTTTTCTGAAAATCCGAAAATTTGTGCATATTGATATCTTGCATATTCGTAGAGTAAACTCAGGAGAAGATATAGAAGTTTCTTTTTGTGATGAAGTAATAAAATTCCCTTTTCGAGAAGTGTGAACTTAAATACTTCATAGTTTGAGAGATTTATTGAATTTTACGATTGTCATCAATACGTCATCTGTGTTCAAAAATTTTCGGTTCCGATCATTGAGTTAAGCTGTTATTAAGAGAATTAGGTATGTGGTTGAAATAGAACTGAAGGAATTCCTGAGAGTATGGTTATTGTTCATTTAATATTTATGCTTCTTAACTCTCATATACTCTATGTGGTTTGTTTTGATGTTCCTGAGAGCGGAGAAGGATTTTGTAATAAGTACGCAAAAGCTCCTCACTTAACGTCAGAGCATTTCTACATTTTATTTCTCTGTATAGGAATTACTGCTCACTATAATATGTTTAAATGGGATTTCATCAATGAGCTACAACATATGATTTCTATGTAAAAATGTAGAAAAACGCTCTTAAGTATTTTTCCAGAGTCTGGAATAGTGTAATACTAATGCAACTACTACAATGAATGAACAAACCTTTATTTCAAATTAAAAATAACCAATCACAGTTTCCTTCGTTTTATTCAAAATCCTTTTTCTTAAAAACTAACCAAAAGGAGGTATATATCCTCTATCGCAAACCATTTATAATATCTTTCATATAGTACGTAGGTACATGTCATTTGAAATACGTTATATATTCAAATCCAAATTACACAAAAGCTGTGATCCTTCGGAATCGAGCCTTCTGAATCTACAGGGCCCTAAGGAGCGATACATTAATCTTTTTTAGAACACGATTTTGGACTGTCAAACCTAACAACCCCAATAAACTAGACTTCTGTGACTCCCTGCCTTAAAGTGAAAAAAAAGTTTCATATCTTATGGTAATAGAAATATACGACAACGAAATTCGAGAATATGTATATATCAATAACTTCCATACATGCACTAATCTTATGACCTATGAAGTATTAAAAACAATTTTTTGGCAATTTCTCAAGAATATTTTATCGTGTATATTTCTACGGAATTTTGCAAGCCTATCTTTTGCAATCTCACTCAAATATCTTCCGAGATACAAGTTGATCAGATGGATATTCTAGAAGTTATTGGAGAAACCAAACTCCAGATACTTTAATTGCTGAATCATTTGTGGATTTAGCCGAACAAGGAACTTCACCGAGATATTTGGACAATCAGCGTATTCTGAAAAAATGAAAATAAAACTCCACAGGGTGTCTCAAGTTCGAGTGCCTATTAGACGTTTCTGGAGAACTAGACATATTTGAAATCTGAAAATTGGGATTATGATATTGTTCGAAGTTCTCTACAGAGCTAAAATATTTTCGAAGCCCAAAAACTTCCGGTTATACAGGGTGTGAAAATAAATTCTACGAAAATTTTTTTTAAAGTTTTTCATTCCTGGTATAAACGAGTATTCAATAGTGAATACATTTCTGTTAAAACCATTGTATTAAATAGAATAGTTTTCAAAATATCCAAAAAAAACTGGAAAAAATGTCAAATATGTTCAGTCAGTAAAATGTTCATTATTCTTATTTTAAATATCCTGAGAATAAACCGTTTTTACAACATCGAAGAGGAAAGATGTGAAAAGGGCATGCATCTTTTGGATTTCAAAAATATCATCACAGGTTGTTTCAAATTTTGTGTTGAAAATTGTGATCTTAAATTGGCCATAACTTCTGTTTTCCAAATTAGAACTCTATTTTTTTATAATTTTGTTGGATTCTGCGGTTAAAAATAATGATATTTTTCTCACAAGATTATGCTCCTAAATTCAATAATTTCTGAGTTATTTGAGATTTTCTGGATTTATGTAGTACGTAGAGTCAAATTCGTAAGGATATTCTGTGAGCATAGAAGATAAATCATCCCATTTATAATTCACAAGTGTCAGACAGATCTTATTGTTAGTCGTTATGACATTTTTTTATTTAACAAAATGAACCGTTGCTATTCTAATAATGAGATTTTGGATTTATTTCTTATATTGTATTTTTTCAATTGTATACGCAATACACATTCAAATGCACTTAATGATATTGTTGGAGGAGATTAGCCGTGGATTAGTAATATGTGAAAGTTATTTGGGTTCTTGGCTAATGGGGCTATTTATAATCAAACAACCATTGGTACATACACCTATATTTCGGAACTATATTGGTTCCTTCATTCCGAAATATAGGTGTATGTACCAATGATTATTTGAGTTCTTGGCTAATGGGGCTATTAATAATCAAACAACCATTGGTACATACACCTATATTTCGGAACTATATTGGTTCCTTCATTCCGAAATATAGGTGTATGTACCAATGATTATTTGAGTTCTTGGCTAATGGGGCTATTTATAATCAAACAACCATTGGTACATACACCTATATTTCGGAACTATATTGGTTCCTTCATTCCGAAAATATAGGTGTATGTACTAATGATTATTTGAGTTCTTGGCTAATGGGGCTATTTATAATCAAACAACCATTGGTACATACACCTATATTTCGGAATGAAGGAACCAATATAGTTCCGAAATATAGGTGTATGTACCAATGGTTGTTTGATTATAAATAGCCCCATTAGCCAAGAACTCAAATAATCATTGGTACATAATCAAACAACCATTGGTACATACACCTATATTTCGGAACTATATTGGTTCCTTCATTCCGAAATATAGGTGTATGTACCAATGTACCAATGTACGGGGTGTTTCAAATTTTGTGTTGAAAATTGTGATCTTAAATTGGCCATAACTTCTGTTTTTCAAATTAGAACCCTATTTTTTGTTGGATTCTGCGGTTAAAAATAATGATAGTTTTCTCACATGATTATGCTCCTAAATTCAATAATTTCTGAGTTATTTGAGATTTTCTGGATTTATGTAGTACGTAGAGTCAAATTGATAAGGATATTCTGTGAGCATAGAAGATAAATCATACCATTTATAATTCACAAGTGTCAGACAGATCTTATTGTTAGTCGTTATGAAATTTTTTGATTTCACAAAATGAATCGTTGCTATTCTAATAATGAGATTTTGGATTTATTTCTTATATTGTATTTTTTCAATTGTATACGCAATACATATTCAACCTATATTTCGGAACTATATTGGTTCCTTCATTCCGAAATATAGGTGTATGTACAAATGATTATTTGAGTTCTTGGCTAATGGGGCTATTTATAATCAAACAACCATTGGTACATACACCTATATTTCGGAATGAAGGAACCAATATAGTTCCGAAATATAGGTTGAATATGTATTGCGTATACAATTGAAAAAATACAATATAAGAAATAAATCCAAAATCTCATTATTAGAATAGCAACGATTCATTTTGTGAAATCAAAAAATTTCATAACGACTAACAATAAGATCTGTCTGACACTTGTGAATTATAAATGGTATGATTTATCTTCTATGCTCACAGAATATCCTTATCAATTTGACTCTACGTACTACATAAATCCAGAAAATCTCAAATAACTCAGAAATTATTGAATTTAGGAGCATAATCATGTGAGAAAACTATCATTATTTTTAACCGCAGAATCCAACAAAAAATAGGGTTCTAATTTGAAAAACAGAAGTTATGGCCAATTTAAGATCACAATTTTCAACACAAAATTTGAAACACCCCGTGATGATATTTTTGAAATCCAAAAGATGCATGACCTTTTCACATCCTTCCTCTTCGATGTTGTAAAAACGGTGTACGCTCAGGATATTTAAAATAAGAATAATGAACATATTACTGACTGAACATATTTGACTTTTCTCCCAGTTTTTTTTGGATATTTTGAAAACTTTTCAATTTAATACAATGGTTTTAACAGAAATGTATTCACTATTGAATACTGGTTCATACCAGTAATGGAAAACTTGAAAAAAATTTTTTCGTCGAATTTATTTTCACTCCCTGTATAACCGGAAGTTTTTGGGCTTCGAAAATATTTTAGCTCTGTAGAGAACTTCGAACAATATCATAATCCCAATTTTCAGATTTCAAATATGTCTAGTTCTCCAGAAACGTCTAATAGGCACTCGAACTTGAGACACCCTGTATATCGGCTCATTCAGAAGATAGAGAGTATATGGCTGGCCGGACGGACACAGTCAATTTTTACCACGGATTTTCCTTCGGGAAGTCGAACCGAATCCATCGAGACCATTTTGGTATCTACATTCTAAAATAACAGACATTTGTACAAAACGATAGAAAAAAACAAAACAAAACAACATCGCGCAGAAAACTACTACTACAAATTATTCCTTTGATTCAAAATCAAGTTGTTGAAAACATTTCTGGTGAATTGGCGTGAAGTGCCTCGGAACGTATCGGTGCTAATAAAAAGAGGAAGTAAACACACCTCGAAACTATTCATACTTATAAAGAAGGACGATTTCAATTGTTCAATATTGATAATCGTTTGTAACCTGGTAAGCAACTGAATCACTGAATTAAATACTGAACTCGGATCAATAAACCTAAGCTTTTGAATTGAATCATTTACAAATACTTCGCGGACTAATTTTGGGAGATGGGGCTACTTTGCGATTCGGTCAATAAGTCATGAAAAAAAAAAGGAAAAACTAAAGGAAACAAGAACGGAAACCAATAGTTGCCAGTAAGAAACAAAGATGATTAATCTACACCCAAAAGATATATCATAGGTGTGGACCAATCATGTGCTCATAAATTCGAAAAGAGATTTTATGAGATTTCCTTGAAAAACAGTTAGACCTTGTTAATGGCGCAGCATCCTCTCATCTGGGTTCAGTACATTTCAAAAAAAGATCTCACAAGTTGCCGACAAATCTGATATAGAAACCAATACAAGAAAAACTCAAAACTTCAACCTACATGTAGGTACGCAAATCATACATTTTAATTTTAAAGCAGCTTTATATTATGAATTTCGAAATCTCGTGAGAAATTGTTTCAGGAATTTGAACACCATAAGAGCTATTTGTCATGACCATGGCGACCCAATAGACAGATATTCTGTCTTAGCACGAGCAGCCATCAAACCAACACATGAGTCCGGCAACATAATGAAAAAAGTAGCTTTGGTTCCCCACTGGACATATTATGAATTTAAGTTAATGTGAGTAAACATTGTTTAAAAAAAGAAATGTTTCAATCAGATTTCTCATCTCAGATATATATCTCACTTCCAGAGAGTCTGAGAACTCAATGCCTATAAGAAGAAAGAATACCAGTTCCTAGTTAGCATCGAACCTTATTCACTTGATGAATTTTTTATAGGTTGTAAGAACTTTAAATAGCTTACTATATGTATCTGATTTGACCCCATTTCTAATTTATTATTTGCAATAACTTTTGAAATGCAAATCAATTATTATGCCCGCTTAGGCTAAGGACTCACGAAGCGGTTTTTACCCGCGCCCGCGTGCGGTAGCGGAATGGAGTTTTTTTTCCAAACTCACGAGACCGGAGTTTTGTGCGGTAACGCAGCCGTCACAGTTGCGATTATCACTCGCAAACGTGGCGGTTGATTATCGCAGGACGGGCGGTTGCAAGACGGGCGATCAGTTCAGATCCAGACAACAAGTACGGTCGCCCGGCAACCGATCGCAAGGGCTGCGGGCCCGCAGCCGCGGCGGGCGCGGGTGAAAACCGCTTCGTGAGTCCTTAGCCTTAGTTATAATTGTTAGTGTTCGTTTCTTTCTCGAGGTGTGCATTTTCATTTGAAAGGTTTCATTTTCCAGACATTTACGTATCAGTGCTATTCTGCATTTTTCATTTATTACTGTAAATTTTTATTTACTCGGAAAAAATAATTTTTCCATTGTGTATGTCTTAGAATGATGAACATTAACATTACGTCGAAATTCTTGATGTGACTGTGAAATTCCGCTAAGTTCTTCGAGGAATGGGAATTTACTCTCATTCATCGAGTAGTTTCGGGTGTAGTCAGAATGACCAGCATATCAGAAAGGAATCTGTTGAACTTTATTTTTACAAATTTATAGGTTCATAGTTTTATGTTAGAAAGGAACGACAATTACGAAGATCCATCGTTCCGATGTGCGAGCTAGTCATTATTGACGCATGGTAATCTCAAAGAATCAAGACCTCAAGTGCAACTGTAGACCAGTTTCGAGGTGACTGCCTCTCATCACATAGGTTGTCATATGGATCTGCAGAGAAAGTGAGTCTGGTCTAAGCCTTCTAGATATGGGTGGCGCTCTTTCTGGACATCTTTGGAAAGTTCATCACTTTCTTTGTTAAGACTGGCAGCCTCCTTCAAGATTCTCAGTGCCACACTGTGCTGATGAGAGGAAGTCACCTCGAAAATTGGTCCAAATTTGGACTTGAGGTCTTGATTCTCTGAGATTACCATGCGTCAATAATGACTAGCTCGCACACCGGAACGATGGTTCTTCGTAATTGTCGTTCTTTTCTAACATAAACCTATGAACTAAGTTCAACAGATCTCTTTCTGATATGCTGGTCATCCTGACTACATCCGAAACTTGCTTTGCCGTGTCGGCTCAATAGGCATTGGTAGAAATCGTTATTTTTTTCACTGTTCATAGTTTTAATCATTTGATTATAATAGATTTTCTTTCACATTCAACTTGATGAATTCATATATAATAAATAACACTTGAAGATATAACTTACTGAAGAAATTATCGAGTTTGTTCACAGTGTATAACTGACTTCACAATTAAACTTAGTGATAAACACTATTAAAAAATTATTTGTTTATTTCAGCACCAAAAGATTAACTACATGGTTAAAGAGAGTGATGCTGAATGCCCTCGTTCATATGGGTTATGCACCTGATGTACAAAAAATTATGAAAAATGTCATGTAGTGATTGTTTTTATCGATAATATACATATTTCATTTAAAATTGTTTCTTTTATTCCAAAAAATTATTGCATATTTATCACCGTTGAGATGAATGGATTTATTTCCAGTGCTTACTAGTACTTCAGCAGTTTTATAGTCTCTTGTAGCGAAAAATAATTCATTGGTAAATTCTCAATCTGATGATTCTCTACAGTGGCGTAACGATCATTGACCACCCCAAAAAATAATTCACACAACACGCCCAACCCTGACAGGAACCAATGGAATTTCAGGAGGTTTACGCTACTGCATGCGTATGACAGTCGTCATTTCTTTACTTTGCGAATCAGTTGAATGGAATCAGGAACCAATGGAATTTCATGTGGTTCACGCCTACTGAATGCGTATGAACATTCGTCATTTCTTTACGGTTAGTTGAGATATCAGGAACCAATGGAATTTCAGGAGGTTTACGCCTACTGCATGCGTATGACAGTCGTCATTTCTTTACGATTAGTCGAGATATCAGGAACCAATGGAATTTCAGGAAGTTTACGCCTACTGCATGCGTATGGTCAGTCGTTATTTCTTTACGATTAGTTGAGATATCAGGAAACAATAGAATTTTAGCAGATTTACGCCTACAGCATGCTTAGTCGTCATTTCTTTACGATTAGTTGAGATATCAGGAACCAATGGAATTTCAGGAGGTTTACGAATATTGCATGCTTATGTACAGTCTTCATTTCTTTACGATTAGTTGAGATATCAGGAACCAATGGAATTTCAGGAGGTTTACGCCTTCTGCATGCGTATGAATAGTAGTCATTTCTTTACGATTAGTTGAGATATCAGGAACCAATGGAATTTCAGGAGGTTTACGACTACTGCATGGTTATGGTCAGTCGTTATTTCTTAACGATTAGTTGACATATCAGGAACCAATGGAATTTCATTAAGTCTACGCCTACTGCATGCGTATGGTAAGTCGTTATTTCTTTACGATTAGTTGAGATATCAGGAACCAATGGAATTTTAGCAGATCGACGCCTACAGCATTCTTAGTATAGTCGTCATTTCTTTACGAATAGTTGAGAAATCAGGAACCAATGATATTTTATGTGGTTTACGCCTACTGAATGCGTATGAACATTCGTCATTTCTTTACGATTAGTTGAGATATCAGGAACCAATGGAATTTCAGGAGGTTTACGCCTACTGCATGGGTATGTGCAGCCGTCATCAATTATGGACGATTTTCTTTTAAAATGTGCATTTGATTATGGAACTAAAACGTATTATTATTATTATTATGATTATTGAAATTACAAAAATGATAATCATAGGGAGTATAATGAATTACTTGGCAAATTAAGTGTTGGTAGATCAAATCATTCAGCTTTCCATGTGGGTCTATACAATCCATATGAAAATGCTTTGTGCAAATAACGCTTTTAGATGAATGAAGACATGGATTTCCGATTCTTTCCAACCAAACATTTCTAACACCCTCAACTTGTGTAATGAAAAACCTAGAAAGAAAACTGTTAGAAACTATCCCAAATTTTTACTCATCAGAAATTACTACACGAATATGAAATTGCTACAGAAAATATTAATTTACAGTACATTTTTAGTGAGTTATAAGATAATCCAAAACCACTACTTATATGAATGCAACACATACCTTTTGACATTACTATCACTGTAGCATTTGGGAACACAGCAAGAATAAACCATTTCAATTTAATTAAATTGAATAAGTTGAAAATGAATACATCTCTAGCTGAATAACACTACTTTTTGAATGAAAAATAAGTAGTCTATGTATGGAATAAACTTAGAACACGATATGGAAGAAAAAATGGCGTTGGCATAGATAACATGAAAGTTTATGCTCGTCAAAGAATAGTTTCTTATTCGTCATAAAGTCCATCAAGACCGAGATCCGATAAAATCCTTTTTTACCGATCATTAGGTACTGAGAATTCCTAATTTACCGATCCGAGCTTTGGGAATAACTATAGATGTGTCTGCCGTTCGTTGAAGAAAAACGTGACCACCTTTTTAGTAGGCCAGTTCCCACTCCCTGAAGGACTCTATTGTGGGACCACATGGTGAGGAACGCTCTAACGAGAATGGCGATCGATTAATCGACTTATGCTCTGGTAATCAACTCAAAATAAGGAATGGATTCTTCAAACACAAAGACATACATAAATATACCTGGATCCAACCCACAAAAAAACTGAGATCTATAATAGACTACGTTGTGGTGAGACAATTAACAAAGCTTCAGGTGCAAGATGTTAGAATGCTATTGTGGATCGGATCATCACTAGGTGAGAGCCAAAATATCACTTCCATATGAGATTCGAAATCAGAGAACGCAGAACGAAAATAAAGTAGAGATGCCAAAAATAGAATCACAGGAATTCAACATAGAAAGAGCAAGAAAGTATTAGAACACTGTACCAGTAAAAGATTAGATAGAGAATATGAAAATACTCATGAACTATACGAACATTTAAAACATGAAATACATTAGGCAGCACTTGAAGAGTAAGGAATAAAAGAAGAGAGCAGAGTTGAAGTGAAGTGGTGGTGGAACAAGAGCATAGAAGAGAAAATAGAGGAGAAAAAACAAGCCTAGGTGAAGTGGATAACAACTAATGATGAAGACTGAAAAGCATATGTCAGAAAAAAAATGGAGCAAAGAGAATGGTGACAAAACATAAGAGTGATAGCTGGGTTAAAAAATGTAGAGAAGTCGACATGTATATTGTAGGTAGAAGATGCACAAAAGCATGGAAATTCGTAGATAACAACAGATCCGAGAAGAAAAATAGTTTCCAACTAATATCACCTGAAAAATGGGAAGAATATTACAAAACACTACTAACTGAAAATCGACCCGAGTATATCAATGAGGAACTTCATCCAATAAACATAGAAGGAGAAGGAATAGAAATAGTACAGGAAAATCTAATGAAGGCGATAAAATGTTTAAAAAACCGAAAGTCAACTGGAGCAGGAAACATTAAGGCAGAATTGATAAAGAACGGAACATGTAAACTCTACCATATGATAAACCAACTTTTTACGAGATGCATCAATGGAGAACCAATACCAGAAGAATGGAAAGTTTGATACATTTCTCAATCTATAAAAAAGGAGATAAATAAAAATGCGAAAACTATCGAGGTATAACAGTTACATCCACTTTCAGTAGGCTATACGCAAGAGGCGGAAGAGCAAAGTGGTTTTAGCGCAGGTAGATCTTGTACTGATAACATAATTGTCCTCAAACAGATCATAGAAAAGAGAATTGCCACTAGTGGTATTCATAGACCTTGAAAAAGCATATGATAACATCCCGATATCCAAACTCTGGAAAGTTCTAGAAGAAACACGAATAAATCATACTTTGATCAAAGCTATAAAAGAACTGTATAGAGAAAGCAAGGCGAAATTAAAAGTCAGAAAGAGAATATCTTCAGGATTCACGGTCTCAAAGGGCCTACGACAAAGTTGCTGCTTTTTCCCAACATTGTTTAAGATATACATAGAGCAGGTGCTGAGAAACTGGAAAAGATAGTGTAGAAAGATGGGCTTAGAACTTAATGATACTTCAGTATTTACTCTCCAATTTGCCGAAGACCAAGTTATCATTGCACAAGACAAATACGATGTGGAATACATGACTCGAAAGATCAGAGAGGAGTATGAGAAGTGGGGTCTAACAATGAACTCGGTAAAAACTAAATATATGTGTGTGGGAAATAGTGTAGCAGATCTGGAAATTTCCGTCAATGACAAAATAGAAAAATGTGATAGATACAAATATCTGGGGATCGAACTGAACAACGAAGGTAAAGATTGCTTTGAGATCAAGGAAAGATTGCGACAAGGTAGAAGAGCGGTAAAGAGTCTGAATGGAATATGGTGGCAAAAGGAAATATCGAAGAAAACAAAACGGCATATTAACAACACAATTGTAAAAAGCATCACACTGTACGGAGCGGAAATATGGATGATGACCGAAGCTGATAAAAGCAGGATTAAGGCAGTGGAAATGGATGTCCTTAGGAGATCATGTGGAATATCTCGGAGACAGCGAGTGAAGAATGGAACAGTCCTGGAGTTGGCCGATATCAATGAAACCATTCTAGAGGACATTACAAGAAAACAACTTATATGGTACGGCCACGTTCAACGAATGATACATAATAGGCTTCCGAAGATAGCGATGGAATGGAAGGAAGCCCCACGAAAGAAGGAAAAAGGTAGACCTAGGAAGAAGTAGAACGAAAGCATAAGGAATGAGATGAGCGAAAGACAACTCACAGATGAGCATTGTCAAAATCGACTAGCATGGAAAAGAGGTCTAGAGGTCGGACAGCGAAGACGAACGCTATAAACCGACATGTATATATATAAATTATACCAAATATGTTTTAGAAGCATAATTCTGGATTGGATTGGAGCTACCTCTCTAATCGTTCCATATATGTTCATGTAGAGGAACACGTTTCCATCGAATATAAGAACAATCTTGGTGTTCCTCAGGGATCAGTTATTGGATGACTTATTTGCATTCCGTTCATGAATGACTTGCCTGAATATCTTGTAGAGTGCATTCTGATTCTCTGCGCAGATAACACTTCTTTGGCTATAAAGGCTAATAGCCTAATCGAATTAATATCTAAATATGAGTTGGTGAACAATCTCTTCAATAAGTGGTGCATAACTAATTCACTCATCGTGAATATGGATAAGACTCCAGTCATCCGATTCCGCTTACGGTGTCACCAAACCCACTCGGCTCCAGAGAGTGCACAAAGTACTTCCTCGGCTAGCTCTAGAGCTGAGACTACTTATAAAGGGGCACCACTCTCTTTTATGATAATACAAAGAAAAAAAAAGAGGAAAGTACACTAAAGATCTCAGGGTCGTAAAAGAGAGAAAATAACGAACGCACTCTCAGGATGCCAAACGAGCCCGATCACACAAGCGGGAGGTAGTGGCTGGTAGAAAGAATATAGAGCAATTATTTAATAATATAATGAGCCCGAATGAAATACACAAGGTCCCTCAAACGAGGATATATCTTACAAAAGGTAGATCACTAACTAGTTCTTATTTCACAACCCGAATAATCGATATAATACTTTATCTCTTACTAAACAAACAGTAATATCACCCCAAAGTATATACTTAGAGCCTCGATGGTAATCGTTACAAATAGCTTAGATATAAGTATCTAAGCGACCTTCTCGATAGGTCGGGTTTTATGTACTAAACAGTGTTAACTGAATTGGGCTTCTGTGATACTAATTAATCTTAACTAAATTCTACAGACTAACCTTCTATAAAGGTCGTGGCTTGACTGAAGTACAAAAGGATATTATTCTCACAATCTCGTAGGTGGAAACTGGGCTCAAATATATTCCTGGGCCAACGTAGTACAATTTCTCACAGTAAGGCGCCCTGGGTAGACGACAGGTGTGGTATCTTAGATGGCGAAATCTGGTGGAGGTCCCCAAAGACAGCTCTCACGGCAGTTTGACGGTAATTCAAAATCAGCCTAGACAAACAGCTAGAAGACTTCAAAGACAGTTCAGAATCTGCGGTACCTCGCAACGGTACAATAATAATTCCCAATTCGAAGCAGAATGATGCTAAAAATACGAACAAAAATCTAAAATATCTCGTGACAAACATAGGTTAACTCACCAATCCCACGTCGTTTTTCCAAACAAATACGCCACTCTGCTAAAGCGCAAAAATCTCACCAACGAACAAACCAAACCAACATGATAAGATTTCTCTCAGGGCTTCAGTTAAAATCCTGTTCAGATCCGCAAAATTGCGATTAATTACTCCAGGACATTTCAACCAAATATGCCGGAAGAACGATGTCATTGACAACCTACGTCACATGATGACAGACTAAGACCACCGACAACGGCGTCCATCGAAACGTACGAGATAAGCTGGCAAACTACTGTGACTAACGCCACCAGTTCGGTTTGCAGGTACTAACTGGAGCGGGAATTTTGAAACCGTGACAACGGGATTCGTTATCATTTTCGCCATTGGTTCTCATTACCCAAGAGAGAGCTCTGAAATCTCTCAAATGCATCAGATTCCTTGGGTTGTGTGTAGACTGAGGTGGAATTTCCATAATGAACATTGCAGCCTTTCCGGCTTCAAATATTTTAAAATGTCCGAGCTCAGTCTGGAGAGTGGGAGTAGATTCCAAAAAAATTGAGTTTCCAGAATAGAAGCAACCCAAATCCAGATAGGCAAATCACAGTCCTTAATTATATACAAGCGTTTATTTACAATATTTACAGTTATTCTGTCACCAAATATTTGATAATTGAAAAAGAAAAAGGTAAACATTTCGATATTGGAGACAATTATAATAATAATGGACTTCCCTGTATATTTTCTCGACGCAACGTTGGAAATGTCGGCGAAACTTCCTAATAAATTTGTACACCCTGTGTACAGTCGCTGTTGGATAGAATGGCTGGTGGAAAACTCTCTAGTTATAGTGACCTCCCTGTAGATCATCTAAAGGTGGTGAACATTAATATCAGGGTGGTTGTGATGATGGAGGCAGTCTCTAGTGGGGTATCTCAATTACTACTGCTGGTAAAGTATTGTAGTCAATGGTTCACGATGTTCGAAAATCCTATTCTTTCCATAATTAATTCCAAGGAATCAAAAAGTTTCGTTAGGCTTAAGGGAGTCTATAAGAAATTTATCTCCCAGAAAAATTATCCTCCAAAAAAAACTGTGAATGACAATACGAATCAAAGAACTGTCAAGATTATCGTGACTTTCTCTGTCTCCGGATCAAGCGATTCCATATAAGTAATTGTTTACGTTATAAAAAAATTGTTACAAAAAATTTATAAACACTTGTAGGCATTTGACGAAAATCTCGATGAATAGAAAGTATTGAATATTATTTCAATAATTAAGCGAAAAGAAAATCTATATGCAGTCATACGTGAATTCATCCAGAAACAGAAAGATTTCACAAAAATTTTACTGAAATAAATGGTGCAGAATAAATAATATTTCCACATGCAAAGAATTAGAAATCTAAGATAAACCGAATATTGCATATATGTATTCGCCGGACAAGTTTTATTCAATTGCTCTTCGCAGATAGAAGGAATATTATTGTTATGTACCCCGGTAGATTATCTTCCCAGGAATGCGGCAACTGACCGCCAAATGCTGAGATAGCATATTGAAACTTATTTAAGTCCGTTTCGCATTGTAAAGCGCGGATTAGATAGATGGTAGTCATTTGTAACTAATAAAACTCATTCAAATAGTACTTCCTAAGTGTTTTTTAAAAATTTGTCTTCTATGGATATTGGATGGGATATTGCTAGTATCTTTCGAAAAAGAATAATTGAAACTTATTTCTTAAAGCAATTGACCGAAAAAAAGTTGTGAAAAAGTGTGACGTCAATCCTGAGATTTATCCAGTTAAACCGAACAAGAATAAGCAACGAAACCAACGAGCGAGCGAGAGTCCACGACGAAAGGCTGAATCCCTGAAAAGAAGTGTAAGGTGAACCCTCTCAGGACTGCTTGTAAGCTTTTCAACATTTGAAGACAACCCCGAGGATTTTTGGAGTAGCGCCCTTCAGCCCAGGAAGGAAGAAACTACGTAAGCCCATCTATTGCCCCTAGTTTTTCATTATTCTCTAGACCAAAGGAATAACAGACCATTGTTTTAGTTTAATTAATATTGTAAGAAACAAACTGTTTAAAATATCGTTAGTCAAGATAGACGATTTAATTGAAAAATTCAAAAAACTCAATACTAAAATGACGCAAGTGCAACAATTCATAATAATCAGTAGAATTGAATTAAAACTCTTCGGAGAGTTACTACCAAAATTCAATGGAAATTCCCAAAATTACTCTTTATAGTAGAGAGTTATAGACAGATTTGGACCAAAATTCAATGGAAATTACTCTATTCAAAGTTTACAATCATTTATAGTAGAGATTTCAGAAAAAAGGATATAGACAGATTTGTCAGAAACCCTGTTGTCCAGACAATGCTCCTAGTAAACATTATAAATGCCAATATGAAACTTCCGATTGGAATTTGTTTGATATTCGAAAGGACATTGCTTTAATCGTTTGGAAGCTGGTTCAACATTTCAAAAGAATTAAGGAAGGTATCACAAAGAAATAATGTTGAATCTGAAGATGTAGCTAATAAGGGAATGGTATATATTCTTGAATGCAGAATTGGAACAGAGCATCTCACTTCTATGAAACACTTTGATTTAATTATCAACAAAATAAGATTCAATACAAGCTTGTATTCTGAACATGTTCTAGTTGATCAATGCATAAAAGTGATGGTAGGCACATTTAGTTTTTCAAATCTCTTATTTTTCCTCATAAAAATACCTTCATTGTGATCTTCTCCATGAGAGCTATACTTGCTTCGTTCAGTAGGTATTCTCTGCAAATCTCTTGGTGATGATGTGAAATTAAGGTTTCATTTTGAGTCACTGACGAAAAGAGTTAATTCTTCCATTCAATATATATTTTTATCGTGATTGTTTCATAGTTTTGTTGGTCTGGGATATACTCAGCTCTAATCACATCCTCAATATTCAAATAATAGCTTTTAACATAAAGAATCGAATAAATGTTGATTACTTCTAAAGTTCTTTCAATCCGAATAATATCTCTTACAGGTATGTTATGTATACAACAGAATATTTTGAAGAATTCATAAACACATACAGGAGCATTCACAATACTGAACGCTATGGAAAGTGATGTATGTGTTCATTTCTTCGTTTGCCTTTTTTTCAAATAAGAACTGAGAGATGAATAAATTTCATTTACTCAACCCTTGATCACTGAGTTAGTCAACAATTCAGTAGAGATTGTGAATTGATCATACTTGACTGAAGTGGAAGCATAAAGCACAATTACGAAAAATTATACAATACTTATTCACATATAATAAAAAATATTGAAAATGCTTTTTATTTCTCTAACAAATAAATTTCAATAAACTTGAATCATACAAATAAGGATAGAACATCAATGATCTGAAAACGATGAAGAATAACGATCTACCATAATCAAATTAGATATAATTCAATTATTAATATTCAATGTGTAGACTTTTACTATTATCAAATAACTTCCAATCATTATTGAAATCAAAATAGATATTTGAAAACTTAAATGAAATATCATATGATTGAAATTTGTCAAATTATTATTAGGGTTTTACAAATTACACAATAAGTATTTTTCGAAAAGTGAAAATAATCTTTGTGAAAGAAAGAGAAGAGAGAAATTAACTTAATTGATAATAAAAAATCATCAAATGGCTATCAACCGAAGTCTTCCTGCCAATTTTACATTTATAATTTATTAATTGTATCTATTGTATAAAAAAAAGTTATTCCAATGATATTAGATGTTCATAAATTGGTAGTGCTGGTAGTTTGGCCTTTGGTGGGCTCTCTGTGTCATATTGGTGCACTAGTGAAGTAGCTCGGTATGGGGGAAAGGCCTATTAGTCCAGGTTCAGCTATCTGATTGATGATTCTTAACAAACTTATTCACCTGTAGGAGAAAAAATCTTCTTTTAATGCCAACAGATTGTGCTCCTTTTACTAAATGAAAATGAGTAGCATATCCTCCTAATAATAACTGTATATTAGCATGTAACAATAATTTACTTACATACATTTCAAATTATATCCTTAAAAGAAGTGACAACTTGAGTTCTTCTCGACATTATTCCACATCCATTACTTCAGTGAACGAACCAGACTCATCATCAGATAATTCTGGATCTGAATCACTTTCCTCCAATGAAATAATAAATGGAGGAATATTATCTATAGGTAGGTTACCCATATGTTTCGTCCAGTCGTCTTCAATAAGTCGTTCGCAATGTAAATAAAAATTTTGCCACATTTCAGGTGTACATTTTGAAAGAGCCAAAGTCCATAAATTGAACACTCTATCCCTTGTGTAAAGGATGAGAATTTATGTTCTTGTTGTAGAAGTTTTACAAAACGCCCATGCCATTTCAATAGGATTATATTGGCAATGGTATGGGGTAATCTAAGAACTTCATGTCCATGCTCTTTCAAAAGTTCATCGATAACGTATCGTCTCTGTCGGTCAGTTCTAAATGGTAATATTAAATTCCAAAGTTGTTTTTATTTAAATTCCGATCGAAATCAATTTTGTTATTCACCAACCAATTCTGCATATCAATTTTCTTGCTTGAACTAGTTGGTGGCTTATCCAACTGAACTGAATGATATGGTGCATTGTCCATTATGATCACAAATTTACCAGCAAGCTTTGATAAAGCTGGAATTAGTTGATTAATAACCCAATTTTGAAAAATTTCACTGGTCATAGTCTTGTGATAGTCACGGTCATTATTCTTCGAATCTAAAATGAAATCACAACCCTCCAAAAATCCAAAATTACTTCCTGCATGCAAAACAGTGAATCTTTTACCTTCAGATTTAATTTTTGATGGATTTCCTCTCATATCAGATTCGTGTGTCCATCGACGAACAGATGAACCATTTTGGTAAATCCAAGTTTCATCAAGAAACACGAATCTTATATTTTCATCCATTGACTTAAATTGCAAAAATTTTCTCAGGAAAGTAATTTTGGCTGCAACGACATGTTTTTGTTCACATAAAATTTTGCGTCCATTTACCTTTTTAAATTTATAACCCATTGATTTAATAATATTGAATAATGAAGTGCGTTCTCCCTTATAATCCAAATGTTCCTTAGCGTAAGTCAGTAGTGTGTCGATAGAAAAGTGTTCATTTTACAAATTGTAATTCCAAATTTGTCGTTGCAGGTTTTTTCTAAAAATGAAATCGTCTACTTCTTGTGTTTTTTTGGGCCTACCAATAGAAGGAAACTCTTTATCGTCGTCTTCATTAAGAATTCCTCTGATTGAATTAATATGAACCTGTAATGAAATTTCGATTAGGATAAAACATAATATTTACATCTCACTTACGTTGAAAATGTTTGATACACTTTGCTGTATCGTTGAGTCCATAACTTCCTGACCACTATGCGCAGATTTGAGTGCAAGATAGCATTTTTTGATGCTAAGTCTTTGTTCTTTGGTTATTACTTTAGGCATTTTGAAAAAAATTCTGCAATATTTTGATTCTCTTCAGAATCAAATGTGACAGATGACAAGTGAAAATTGGCTTAACTGCTTGACATCGGCAACGTCGAAATCCGAAGAAACACTGATGCCAACCCAAGAAACTTAAATCATGGCCACCCGCGATACAAATAAACTTTGAATGGAGTATATGTTTGCTATGATTAAATCAAGAATTATTGATGAAGCAAGAATAATCATAAATTCAGGACCAATTCCAAATAACTGGTTAGAATTGAAACGAATTTTAATAGAAAAATTCGGATTCAGAATTAATTTCGACGTACTACAAGACCAATACCATTATTTGCGACGTCTTTCCAAAGAACCACTGTTAAGTTTCCTAGACAGGATCAAACAAATAAAATTACAGTATGATTATCAATTACAAATGCAAGGATTCAATAATAACGAATTAATAATTTATAGGAATATATCTGAAAAAATTGGACAACGAGTTATTTATAATAACGTCGATGAAAATGTCAGAAATTTATTAGATAATAACGAGAAAAATTTCAATGATACCTGTGAAATGTTAGAAAATAGAGAAATAAAGAGACAGCAACTGAATTTTTCTCCAAACTGGAATTCATTTTTGCATAATTATCATACAAATAAAGAAAAATTCAACTTTTCATCTCATTATCAGAACCAAATTCCAAATTTTTCCAAATATAATACATAAACTAATGTAAATAACATTTTGAATCAAAATTTACTAATTCAACCAATACGATTACCTAATTCACAAAATATTTCCCCACCAAAATATTTTACTAATGAACAAGTGTTTGGAAAGCCTCCTAATGTTTTCAAATCAAATCCGAATTATAAACCTACGAATAAACCAGAACCAATGTCTATTCGAACTAGAGTTTTACCACAAAAGCAATTTATAGAATCATCAAGCATACAACAACCCAAACCAAATTATCAACCAAGAGAAAATTATTTCAGCCCGAGAGCACCCCCACATTTCGTATCAGAAGAATTAACAAACACGGAAGAACATATCGAATCATTTCCAAATGAACAGTTTTATCAAAATTATGATGAAAATGGCGAAGAAGAATACTTAAATCTTGAAGATAATCAAACTCCGGAACAAGAAAACGAAAATTTTCAGGAAAGTGCCTATCAATCGCACATGACTTAAATTTTAATGATGAAAGAATATCAAGTCTTCCCTACGTGAAAATCGAGAATCCACCTTGCAAATTGTTGTTTGATTCAGGAAGTTCGATTTCAATTATAGACCCAAAAATTGCCTTTAATTATTTTCCAAATTCCATCTATAAAGAAAATACTAATTTCATTACAGCTACTGGAAAAGATTCTTGCAATAACAAAATGCTTTTTCCTTTAGATATATTTGGATATGATGCAACATACCCATTCGTTGTTTATAAGTTTCATCCCCAGTATGACGGTGTAATAGGGTATAACTTAATGAAAGACTTACAGTTAACTTTGGACATGAAAAATAAGATATTGACTAATGGAATAATTTCTCATAAACTTAATTTGCAACAACTTAAACCCAGAGAAATACAACCAATAGATTAGAAAAGAAGACTTTGACGAGTTAATTACGATGAACATAGACGAAAATTCAGATACAGAAACAATTCACTCTAATGAAGAAAATCCAATTCTAGAAGTTCCATACACCGAACGAGCAATCAATGTATTCCAATATCAAATTATAATTAAAACAGGCAATAATTTCAATGTCACAAAAACGAAATTACATAATCAATCGAAATTAAGAAATATTGTTTCAATTTCAAAAGAGGATCACTTCACTAAATTTTTGAAAGAATTTATACACTGTAAAAAATAGTTCCTCATCTCAAACCATATTAATTTGTCTCAAGTACTCCGTACGTTTGAATACAGCCAAATGCATAAAGTACTTGACCCTACCGCCCTCTACGGTTGAGAATGGCGTTTACCCTAAATAAAAGTTTCTTGAGCTAAGAAACTGATTAGTTTCAGCCAAGCTCAGAGTTATTGACTCAGGTAAAAAAATTTGATCCAACGGTAATATTAATTAGTATGTAACTATTGATACTTTTCGTAGAATAAAAATTTTGGTTTCATGTAAATAAATATTACATTTCACTGAAACTCGATTTGTAGTTGATTTAAAGGATCTTAGTTGATTGGGTCGAGAATTCAGTCGATAAAAATGATAGTATCTCTTATGTCAAGTGAAAGTTTCATGGGTTAAGAAACTGATTGACTTGAGCTAAATTGAAGGGTTTTTGACACTAGCAAAGGAATAATTTGATAAAACAAAAAAAAACATTTGTATGTAATCATTATTTTTCTTCACAGAACAATAATTTCTCTTTTATATTAATAAATAGCGGAATACCGCGGCAGACCATGAATATTGTACGGAATGGGAAAGGCGTCTAGAGTTTCGTTGGAAGTTGCAGAGAGGGAGCGAGCATACCTCAAGCGTCAACCGTCTGCTTTTCAAGACACGTCGTAAAGACAACCGTTCCCATCACGTCGGGGTCACCAATGTAGAATCGGAGGAATTTATCCCTACTTATGCGTTTCGTCCCTGGCTCACACATTTGGACTCATCAGTAAGGCTTGTGTGCGCCATGCCATAGACGCAGTGGTTAGAAGTTTTGAGGGAGCCGCCGGGAGTTGAACCCGGCACCTAGTACCTAATCGGTGTGAAACTTGAGCGCAAACCTCTAGGCTACCGAAGCGCTGTGAACTAAGCTATGCATGGCTATAAAGAGTGCCGCCAAGAGATCCCTATACACTCCCCTGCCGCTACAATAGCTATAGTCCAGGCAGTGGGTTATCATCTCATCCCTGTCATCATCCAATACCAGATCACCCGGTTCTCCACCAACACAAAGATATTTGATTTTCTCTAAGTTGACATTTAATCCCCACTTCTCGTTTTCTTTAATTAGCTTGCGCATCCTGTATTCCATGTCATCTTTATTACCGAATACAACAATATTGTGAGTAAAATGCACAAATAATTGCATTTAAATGGGATATATTTAATATAAAAGAGATAGAGTTTTGATTTAATTGCAGCCAATATAAAAAAAGTGCTACAATTAATTCGTTTTATTAAATCAATTACGCAATATTTTTTTTTACAAATGTCACTTCATATTGCAACAATTATATGTTCAATTTTATTCAAATATTTATAGTTTTCTTCAAGTAAATGAGGCGAATAATATAATCTCACGAGATTCTTGTCTCAAGAAACTGTAGTCGTTGCATCAACTGACAGAATTTACGACAACCGTACCTTCGTTCTATTGAACAAATAAAAATGAAACGAACGAATGGTTTCGTTAAAACCTATTTAGAATAATGTATTTGTATCAATCAATTATGGATATTGAGACAAGTGCATAAACAATTTCTTGTAATTGTATGTTTATGTTGAATCAGTTGTTTCTTTCATTTCGCTGAAATGTGAAAAGTTTCAAGCGAATGTTTTAGCTGTTCTCTATAATCAACTAGGTTGTTTTAATCAAGAAAAATAGTTCATTTGGAGTAATCAATTTTAGATTAATTCAAATTAAAATGGTTTGATTGAAAAAAAAATTCTCAAACTCCTGAGGAGTTTGAGCGCAGAATTTTATTTTTTACAGTGTAGTTCCTAATAAAACATATGGCATTTACTTTCATAATAAAGATATGGAAAAAACATTCATTCAATTCCCACAAAAATTATTAAATGCTGGAAGTTTCAAATTCAACATTTCAAATAATTTACTAGAAGATATAGAAAACGAAGAAAACCAGATAGAGAAAATAAAACTTTATCATGAGACCAAAACCACACATAAAAATATTCAAGAAAACGTAGAAAATATAAAGAAAAAATTCTATTTTCCTAAAATGACTGCAAAAGTTCAACAATACGTAAATAGCTGTGATATTTGCCAACGACAAAAATACGAACGTCAACCCAATAAGTTAATTTTCAAAAAAAATCCAATCGCTTCAAAACCATTTGACCATTTGTACGTGGATATAATCAATATTTCAAAAACACCCTGTCTAACATTAGTAGATTCCTTTACCAGGCACGGACAATGTTTCATTCTCAAAACTAAAAACGCAGCTGAAATTGTAAACTGTCTTATTCGATATTTTTCTAATCATGGAACACCAAGAAAGATAACAACCGACAACGGAACAGAGTTCAAAAACATCTTATTACAAGAATTCGCTATCATGCATAATATCCAGATACATTACGTGACGAATTATAACCCGACATCAAATTCCATTGTAGAGAGATTCCATTCGGCATTAATTGAACAACTTAGGGTAATTGAGGATAAAAATTTGACTTTGAGAAGAATATTAAATAGAGCTCTTTTAAGCTATAATAATTCAATTCATTCTTCTTTGAAGTATAGTTCACTACAAATCATTAAATCTGATTCAAATTATAGTCTTCCTATTGAAGATACCGAAAATGAAAATGTTACTAATTACATCGATCAATACAATAAAGATCTCAAAGAAATCTCTACCGTTTTAGCGGAAAATGAAAAGAAAAACGATAATAGGCGACAAAAACTCAACGAAAACAGAGCTGAAGATTTTACCTTAGATGAAAATCGTGAAGTATTTCTGAAACTACCCGCAGACGCTAAATTAAAATCACGATATAAAAAGCAAATGTGAAAATTTTGGATAATATTTTGATAAAAGAGGCGAATAAAGGGCATGTGTATCATAAGAGCCGAATTAAACAAAGAAAATAATAAAAATCATTTGTTTCAGGAAACTCTCCCTTCTCATATTACTGTTACTCATAGAATTTATTCACTCTATGAAAATACAAGAAGTTCAGAATAATATAATTTCTTTTAATGGCCCTAAAACGTTCATCATAAAAAGATATGATTTTCTTATGTACCATTACAATCTTACTCATTTAAATTCTATACTGCATAAACATGAAGAGATTTTGAACAATTTAATCAAGAAAAACGAAACCAGAGATATCACATTAAAATACCTATATGAATTAACATTCAACCAATTGAATTCAAATAAGCATGAGTTGAAAGAAATAATTACAACCAGAAGTAAACGAGGCCTTATGAAGATAGGAGGAAGAATCTCTAAATTTCTATTTGGCACTTTAGACGATGAAGATGAATCTCTTTATCAAGACTATTTCCAAACATTACAGAATAACGTAGAAAACATAGGATTCAATCAAAAGAAAATAATACCAAAATTCAAACACTATATTCATCGTGGAGATCAAATATATATAGGAAAGGTATATCGGGTGAATCCACAAGTAGCAGAAGGAAATAAATGCTTATGCTTCCTTCATGTCAATGCCTTAGATTTTCCTCCTAAATGAGAGGTCCTAGTGTTGAAGACATAAATTGGTCGCTCGCTCCTGTTTGTGTACTCCTATTGTCTATTTTGTCTTCTAATCATTTCCTTATTCCTAAGGTTACCTTGCCCTGACGAAGTCAATCAGCAGAAACACGTGTAGGCAAGTACCATCCTCATTTATTTCCTTCTGCTACTTGTGGATTCACCCGATATACCTTTCCTATGAAAATAATTACTATTATAAATTCAATGTCTGATAGACTTCATAATCAAACCAATTCGATTATTAACCAAATTAATAACTTCATAAAGGTAGAACAATCTCCTGACAAAGTTGTTGTCTCTCAATTCGAACAAATAAGAATTTCCAAAATGCTTTCAGAAATAAATACCGCTATAAATTTTGCAAGACTTCATGTACTCCATGAATCGATTCACCATTGAATGAATTCAAAAAATAAATCAAAAATAATGTTTTGTTTGAACATTTAGTCTACTTGAAGGATTTTTATTCAATTTGCTTCACATCAGTGAAAATCGAAAATTCAAATGTTATAGTTGTCATCAAAGTACCTTTGATAAACAATAAACCCTATAACACGTACGAACTGAAATTTGTTCCCTTCCTTAACACCCGCATTATGGACCAACCGAAATATCTACTCATTCAAGAAGAAGAAGTAATTTGGTCCATCTATGAAGAATGCCATATGGTAAAAAAGTGGATGATGTGCTCACAAGATCAATTAGTGAAACTACCATCATGCTTTAGTGAATTTGTGCGAGGAAAACGAGAAAATTGTGCGCGAAAATCAACCTCGAGTGTCGAAGACCTACTTATGTTACTAAATGGACAGTATTTATCACTATTTAATGATCTTATCCAAGAGAACTGCTCCGGACATGTATCGTTCGAACATGAACCGAAGAAAATATTGTTAATTAAAAGTGACTGTATAATATATAATGGCTTAAAATCATTTCAATCATCCAAAATTGATCATTTATAACATTTATTTCAATTGAATAATTTAAATATTTCAGAAATCAAAGAATTAACTTTAGAGCCCTTCAACAAGACAAATTTTGAAAACCTTATACTTTATGAATGGGATTTGCACCCAAATCATATTTCAACCCTGTATTTCTTTATTTTTATAATATGCTTAATAATAACTATATGTACTATGTATAAGATTTTTATCTGTAAATTCAAAAATATTGTAGATCAGAGTTCAAACATTAAGAATGAACTCAGTTCACAAAAAGGGGAGATGTTATGTAACCCCGGTAGATTATCTTCCCAGGAATGCGGCAACTGACCGCCAAATGCTGAGATAGCATATTGAAACTTATTTAAGTCCGTTTCGCATTGTCAAGCGCGGATTAGATAGATGGTAGTCATTTGCAACTAATAAAACTCATTCAAATAGTATTTCCTAAGTGTTTTTTAAAAACTTCTTCTTCTTCTTCTAGTTGTAATAATATTTCTATATACAGGGGCAAAATTACTTGAGGAACGTTAATTTCTCTTCTCGGAAAGGAAGAATATATGTACAGGGGCACAAGTAACATGTAGCACGCTACAACATCTAGAAAACAAAAAATTGAACCGGGCTTTTTACGCCCTTCATCGACTAAAACACTCACTACCCATGGATGTATTAATAAATATATACCACGGTATATTAACTGTCACCTCGTTATAATATATTTTTATGGGGAGGATCTTATGTAGCGACCGAATTCTCATTTTCCAAAAGAAAATCATCAGATTAATTTTCAATCTGTGCCCTCAAGAGTCCTGTAGACCGACATTTAACAATGTTGGAAAACGGACATTTCTATGTCTTTACATCTTAAACTGTCTCCTGCATGTAACATCAATGACCTTAAAAATTATACTGACTTCCCTAATATCAATAATAATATCAAATCAACATGGCGCGGAAGGTAAACACGGTTGTAGATACGTGCTGTAGAAAATGCTCAAAAGAGGTGAAAATTTCCATTGTTTGTGCAAAATGTAATTCGAATTATCATCCCAGTTGTGTACTGAAGATATGTGGTACATTTGTAAGTGATGATGGAACGGTTATATGCTGCGATGCGAGGAATTGCGAATGCGAAAACAAGGATGAGTAAATAAAACAGCTCGAGTCAAGATTGGCAAACATTAATGAATCATTATATGAGAAATCTCTTGGGCAGTATACTGAAGTTTCAGAGGTCGGAGAAATTGATGGAAATAAAGACAAAGAATCTCTTCTGAAAGTGAACGGTGAGTTGAAATATCAAGATGAAATAATTTTAGAGCAAAAGAATATATTGATAGATGAATTAAATGACAAAATTTGCATCCTAAAGAAACATGTTTCACTCCTTGAGCGATTTCTTGAATCGACGGATTCTCATATTCATGAAAGAGTCATTTCGACAAATTCTACAAAAACAGAATGCACTGTAAATTCAGGTGCAAGTGTAAGTATGTCGGTAAATAGTAAACAATATGTATCTGATAAGGATTCGTTGTTTAGTGCTGGAGAGGTAGTACTCGAGAGAGGGGCGTCGGACGAGTGGAAGTTGATTCCAGGGAAAATGAGGAAGAAGAAGAGTTTGACAACTGACGATGACTTACAGATAGATAAACTTTCTGTGAAAATGAGAGCTAACACACGTAATAGATCTAATAACCGCCGTGGAGTGACTGACAATCTGTCAAATATGTCATCGCCTACAGACAGCGAAATCAAAATAAATAAAAACAATTTAAATTCTGAACAATCATATTCAGTCACTAAGAGGAAACAATTTATCTTAGGCGGAAATGATGGTGATTTAGGAAATATTAGAGGAGCTCCTTCAGTTACCCATATTTGAGTTGGCAGAATACTGGGAGATGTAAACGAATCCGATATGAATGAATTCCTCAAAAAAATTGGCCTGGAATCGAAATTCGGTGTAAAAAACTTGAGAGCAAAGGTTTAAATAGCAGTTTCAAACTAAGTGTCACTACTGATCACCGAAATGATGTTTTTGATGAGAATAAGTGGCCTAAGGGTGTTGTTCTCAAAAAAATTTTTCGTCCCAGAACCGTCATCACTGGGCTCAGATCTAGCCTGCAGGAGGTTCAGGCTCATTCATCTTAATATTGAGGGGATTTCCGGTAAGGAGGGTATCCTTGAGGCTTTTCTCGGTTGTTATGTTGGAGTTGGCGTTGTTTGCATAACTGAGCATTGGCTGAGGGATGACGAATGTATGCAGTCGCTGCTTGAGAGCTGGGACGTGGTTCACAGTTTTAATCGTAAGGAAAAAATAAGGGGTGGAGTCTTGACCTTGTGCCCCCCGCATATGAGTGTTATGCCAATGAACGAAATAAATAAACTATCTGTTGAATCTCATTGTGAAATTTCTTCTGTAAAAATTAATTGTCATGATGTTATTATAATTGCATGTTACAGGCCACCCAGTGGTGACTTTATGTTATTTTTTTGACAATTTTTCAAATATTATGTTGCTGTAATGATAAGGTAGTAATTTTAGGAGATTTTAATTTATATTTTTGTAGCCCAGATAAGAAGTGTAAATCTTTTTGTGATTTATTGGAATGTAATGGATTTCTGAGTACAATTTCGAAACCTACAAGGGGAAAAAATCGGATAGATAACGTGTCGTGAATTTTTCTTTGACTGATTATATTTCTGATGTAATTGAGTTTGACTTCTCTGACCATAGGGCTCATTGGGTAGATTTGCTCTCGCCTGTAAATAAAACTCAGACGAATAGCGCCATGATTTCCAGGAGGCTTAGGCCTCTCACTCGAGCGGGTTTGAATTATTTCCATGGTATCCTCGCCGAATTTCCCTATGAGATCGTTAATTTGGATAATGAAGATGTTAATATCTGTGTTGAAAAATATGATAATTATTTAATTGGAGTGATGAACTCGTGTTTTCCATATAGGACCATAAAGGCCAAACCGATCGATGGTGGTGTGTCATGGTTTTCGGGGGAATTGGTTCGTATGCGCGATCATTTGAGGCTGCTAAAAGATATGTACGAATATTATAAAGATGATGTCCTCAAAAAGCATATTGTCACATATAGAAGGCAGTATAGGCTCAAAATCAGGGAGGCTAGAATAATTGCAAATGATAAACTTTTGAAAGAATCCAATAATAGGTCAAAAACTAGGTGGCAAATAATGAAAAATACAAAAAGTTCAGTAACAGCAAAAAATCGACCTCAGTTTTCGGCTGATGACTTTAATAATTTTTTCACTTTGATAGCACATATCACTAGAGAATTGTTGGGTAATAAGTCCATGGATCCGCTGGGTGAGGTGCTAAAGGTAACTTGTGGTTTCTCCTTCACTGAGATGTCCTTTTATCAGATGAGGGATGCGATTCGCTCCCTGAAGTACAATAGGACTCCTGACATTTATGGTCTGTCATCTTTCATTATAAAAAAAAATATTAGTAGCTTTGTATATCCGCTGACAAGACTTTTCAACTTGTGTGTTAGGAAAAATATGTACCCGGATTGCCTAAAGAAGTCAAAGGTTTTACCTCTGTTCAAGAAGGGCAATACTAGCGATATGAAAAATTATCGTCCTATTTCTTTGGTACCCATAATCTCGAAAATATTTGAAAAATTATTGTGTTCGCAATTGGTTGAATATTTCGAAAATGATTCTCTTTTTAATGCTAGTCAATTCGGTTTTCGTTAGAATATGAGCACTCGTGAGGCTATTTTGAAGTTTGTCGAGTACACCATGCAGTGCTTTGAGAGTGGGGATTTTTCCTGTACCCTTTTCCTAGATGTCGCGAAGGCTTTCGACTGCGTTTCGCGCCCTCTTTTGGTTGGTAAGTTGCGGGGTTAGGGACTTTCTGATGGCAGCTGTGACCTCATTAACTCTTACCTAAGTAATAGAATGCAGGCTGTTTTTAGCGATGGTTCGTGGTCAGGTTTGCGTGAGGTAGATCTTGGAGTTCCCCAGGGATCCGTGTTGGGGCCTGTCCTATTTTTGGTATTCATCAATGACCTACCTTCCTATTTGAAAGATTATGAAGCCCTTTTGTTTGCAGACGACAGAACTATTTCTGTCAGATCTGATGACTTGCTGGCTGCCATTGAGGAGGGTGAAGTGGTGCGTGCGAGGGCCATGGATTGGTTCACCTCGAATGAATTGCTGGTGAATGAACAGAAGACCATCAAAATGGTGTTTCCGCTGAGGCATGCTGATGCTGTTGGCCTGGACGAATCGATAACTTTTTTGGGTCTAGATTTAGATCCAACACTGAATTGGAATATTTACGCAGATCTCCTTGCTCAGAGACTCAGCCGAAATATCCGCCTTTTAAGGAATATGTCACATCGTCTATCCGCAAATGTGTTAAGGACTGCATATTTTGCAGTGGTTGAGTCCCTCCTGAGATATGCTGTGTTGGCGTGGGGTAACTCATCATCTCGCACAAGAATGTTTGCCTTGCAGAGGAGAGCGGTGAGGATTGTCGCTTTTTTTGCTTATCGCGCTGATTGTAGAAGGGCGTTTGTTACTCTGGGCATTTTGACTTTTCCTTGCATTTTCCAGTTGGAATCATTGTTGTTTGTACACAGGAATAAAAGTGACATGACACTGAATGGTGATTATCCCACTCGAAGTAGATCATTAATCAGACCAGATTTCCGTCGTTTGGCAAAATCCCAGAAGGGCCCTTTTAATTTCTCGGTGAAGTTATATAATAGGTTGCCGCCCTCCTTTTCAATGATGCCTGTTGAATTGTCCAAGAAGACAATAAAGTCTTTTCTTTTGGAAGGTGCTTTCTATGATGTCGATGAGTTTTTACAGTGTGACTTCCGATTGGTTTCCCCCTAACAACGGTTTTCTATTTTGTGAGCTTATTCTGGTTCTATGTATGTATGATTGTGTGATGTTTTACATTTTATTCAGATATATGTTTATATATTTATGGTTAACATAGCTTATATTTACTTTTTAAAAGTTTTATATAGTGAGGATTTTTTTTGACATGTGTAAGAAAGATGTATTTTTCGAAAACACGAAATATATTACTATTACTACTAATACTATATCAGACAAGCCATAGTAGTATTATCTGCATACTACGACATAACACAAGCAGATACGAGACCTCGCCTCCTTTTGCGAGAAGCAAGTTTTATGATCATTTTCTAAACAATCTGAAATCGCTAGATATCAAAACTTAAAAAAAAATAGATCTATATTAGCTGATAAATGCTTTTACAGCACTCCGAAGTTTCTTTCCGACTTATCAAGTTGATCCTATGTATTGTTTCTTTGTAGTGTTAATTTCTGCATCTCAAATTTGTATCTTTTTTTTTCCTGATGTTGACTTGTCCTATACATTATTATGTGTCTTAGGAATCAATAAAGAATTGAATCTAATTGAATTCTTCCTCCGGAAGTCCATACGAAACAATTTATACCACTTTTATCAGAATATTCAAAAAATACATTTGGGCAAATCTTCAAGCAATCTGTTCAGGCGAACAAGAGGGCCAAAAGGCCTTCTGTTATTATCTTTCTATAACAATAATCTGAATTCGGGAAACTTTCCTTTCAAAACATTTAAAACGTCCTCTCACAAGGATCAGTTCTAACCCCTTTACTTTTCAATTTATATCTTCGTGATTTACCCACGACATCATTTCAAACACTTGTTTATGCTGATGACATTGCTTTTGCTTACCACCATTCGGATTCCCATACCCTGGAGAACATACTATCATCTAATTTGGAGATTCTAAATAATTATTTTATTGAGTGGTGATTATGTCCCGATCCCAACAAAACAGAGGTATTGACCAACAGGCAAATTCTGGGCGCTTCCGGTCGATCGCCTGCTTCAAGCGGACCAGTTGTTTGCAGTAATGGTAGAATTAAGAGTCTGGCCATATGGGAGCAGCTCATAGTGGTTGATTCCCTTCCAATCCCACCAAACACACAGCAAAACCTTCCTGGCCTTCAAACCCGGCTTGGCCACTGTTTGGGACGATTCACCTGCCTTCGACCACGACCGTTTTCGCTTTATATTGTTGTATGTGATCCATTTTTCGTCGCCAGTCACCATCCGCTTCAAGAATGGTTCGAGTTCGTTCCGTTTCAGCAGCATATCGTAGGCGTTGATTCGGTCCAGAAGGTTTTTTTGCGTCAAATCATGCGACACCCAAACCTCAAGCTTTTTTTTGTATCCACCCTTCTACAGATGGTTTAAAATGGTTTGGTGAGTAACTCCCATCTCCTGGGCGATGTCACGAAATGCCACATGCCATTCTAACTCGATGTATTCCATGATTTGATCGGTATTCGTCGTCACAGGTCTTCCGCCGGCTGGCTTATCCATGGTGTCGTTTTCACCGGCTCTGAATCGTCGAAACCATTCCTCCGCGGTACGAACTGATAGAGTACCATCCCCCAAAACACCATTAATCTCACAGAACGTTTCTCTAGCGGATTTGCCTTTAACGAAGGAAAACTTTAAAATATCGCGAATTTCGGCACTAGCGAACTCCATGTTTACACGTCTATAACTGTTGAACGCAATGTTCAAACTAATCATGCATAGCGTCGTTTTGTAGGTTATGTTTGACAACCTATTATATTTCAGCTTATTTTTATACACACTTAGTGAAATTTTCAGGATAGGTTTGAGAATGAATCTCCGTCAATGTCGATGTATTCGGTCGGTTCCCTTTTAACTTTAATTGTTAGTGTTCATTTGTTTCTCGAATAGTGTGTTGTCATTTGAATGGTTTCATTTTCCAGGCTCTTACGTAGGCTACGGTAGCCATCTATTGGCTATCGCTGTACTGTGATAATAGCCGAAAAATCATTTGCAAGAGTTCGATTATCGAAAATATCTCCTCATCAAGTACCGTGGCTCAAGTAGACTTGATTTTTCTGTATCATATTATTTGTTCATTTTTTGACCAATCAAACATGATGAGCATTAAAACAGAACTTTGGAAATTGTGCCCCCTTTCGCCCCACTTCAGGTGTAAGTATGTGCCATATCCGCAGTTCCTGCTTGCTATGGTTCCTCAATATTACTACAAAATTAGATCGCGAATCTATGTATAGTTTTTGGGAAATCGCAAAATTGTCACTTTTAGTGCCCCCCCTTCGACCCCCTTTAGGTGTAAGTACTTGCCGTATGTGCAGATCCTGGTTGCTATGGGTCCTCAATATTACTACAAAATTTGTTCGCGACCCTATGAACAGTTTCTGAGAAATCGCAAAATTGTCACTTTTTGTGCCCCCCTTCGACCCCCTTTAGGTGTAAGTACATGCCATATGAACAGATCCTGGTTGCTATGGGTCCTCAATATTATTACAAAATTAGATCGCGACCCTATGTACAGTTTTAAGAAATCTCAAAATTGTCACTTTTTGTGCCCCCCTTTAGGTGTAAGTACATGTCGTATGTGCAGATCCTGGTGGCTATGGGCTCAATATTACTACAAAATTTGATCGCGTTCCTATTCACAGTTTTTGAGAAATCGAAAATTTTGTACTATTTTGTGCCCCCCTTCAACCCCCTTTTTATGTAAGTACATACCGTATGTGCAGATCCTGGTTGCTATGGGTCCTCAATATTACTACAAAATTTGATCGCGTTCCTATGTACAGTTTTTGAGAAATTGCAATATTGTCATTTTTTGTGCTCCCCTTCGACACTCCGTGAGTGTAGGATAATGCCCTATATACTCTGAGAGTGTCTTTTTCGTACTCAATACAGACGAAAGAATTGAATTCCATCAAATGTTTCGCCAAAAATAAAATTTTGCATCGTTCTCCGCGCAATCTTTCGAGCGCGCTTGTGGATTTCAAGGTCTCGGTTTGCTGTTTTCACACCGGTGAAAATTTCGGCTCATTCCGTTCGGACGTAATCGTGCCCACGGACAGAATCGATTTTGACTACGGATTTTTGGTCAGCGAGTCATCATGAAACATTTGATACCAGTTTCGCCCAAATATTCGAAAACTACAGACATTTGGGCAAATGTATATAAGCACTCTGTTCAGGTGAAATAAAGAGCGCAAAAAATTAGTACTTATCTGTGCTTTGAAGATTTCTTCAAGGTACATCGAAATATCGGCCTCCAAACTTCCGGCAATTCGATTGATGGTACACTTATGGGATTGAGAGCTATGTTCATAAATGCTGCATCCTTGATTTTTCTTTTTGTAGACTTCTCTATATTTGACATTTACGAAAGATGAAAACTTTCTAGCTTTTGTAAAAGCTAATTTGACCTCGAAAATGTTGCTTACAAGAACAAAAATAGATGATAGTTATTGTCCAAATATTAATTCTATAAAAGCAAATATGGGACGAACCATGGTACCTCAAGTGTTGACATTTTGGTGGTTCAGCTAAATATCGTTTCAACTCCCTTTTGAAGGTGGTCAAAGTTGGGTATAAAGGGACCGTCCTGTCACACTAGTAAGAGAGATTAATTTTCCAAATTTTTGGTTGAAAGCCATGTAATGTTACAGTAATTATTAGTATTAGGTTTCCTCTATAATATATATATATCCACCTAAATTGTAACCATCATTGAGTTTTTGCACGCTTGTTCTAATAGAACAATGTCTGTAATTTTAGAATATCAAGCCGAAAATTGACTTATCTATTGGGTTTGACTTCCTAACGAAGAATCTAGGCTCAAACTTGAGTATGTCCATCAGGCTGGCCATAGACTCCCTATCTTCTTAAAGAGATGAGCCAGAGTTTTCATACAAGTTTGTTGATTCTTCCACTTTATTTGTGACTGCTCTTCCAGAGTCCTGGAACAAACAGTAGAACAAGCTTGTAAAAGCTCCCGGTACTCTTCCACATTTTTTGCACTTGTTTGCATTTATTGCTTCGTCTTGGCTGTGAAATATTTAAAAAATAAAAAATGTTATATTGTTTAATCAGATACAAAAATAAAGTAACTTTGACAAGTACATGGATCAATATGTTAGTGACTACTTGGAGAGATATAAACACAAAATAAAAAATAACATACTGTCATACTTATGAGAGAAAAAAATCAAGTCATGACTAACATTATAGGCAACAACTTATTTCAAACTCTTTCAACTATACTACTTCTGTGTAAGAAACAGAACCAGCTCTATGTCTCGTTTCATAACAGTGCTTCTTTTGGCATGTGCTGCTACCAAATTTGCATATGTAAAAAGTGTTGTTAAGTATACTTCTGATGATTCTTGAAGACATTCTAACGCTGTAACCTGTATTCTGAGATATCCATTTGCATATTGCATCAGAATTTCACGAATTAATCGTGAAAAGGGATGTCGGGGTATCAAGTGACGGGTAGTTGTCTGATAATACTTGATATCAGTATATGTCTTCTTCGAGACCTTCTGATTTTTTCCAAATCGGTTAATCATATAATATGATTTTGAGTGTGCATCTGATACCGTTAACCTAGAAGGTATTTTTGGTTTCCTCCTAGAAGATTGTACAATTTCAGAGCTCATTGGACTGAAAAAAGTTGTCTTTTGCTTAGGCGTTCTTAGCTCTGATCCTTCACCCATGTTTTCGGGAATTGATTCAAGAGTGGTTGAAGATCTTCTCTCCGATCTTGTATGTGATATGTTTGTCTGCTCAGGCAATCTATTCAATAAAACTTTGGAATATGGTGTAGGAATAGCTGGAGATAGTTTCTCAAGTGAACCACCAGATTTTAATGTACGTGAAGAATTATTTCTTCTTTTAGACGAACTTGCACTTTCTTCAGAAGGAGAAATATTTTTTTGTTTAGCGATCTCATGGGCGAGGTAGCTTCAGTATTCGAAATTCTTGTTTTCTTTGACTTGGATGTCGGATTTACAATTTTTCTTTTCGCCATTTTATTAGTGTTATTTACACTTTATAAACAAACAAATGATAAATATTTTCAAATGGAACTCGGAGAAGCAGCGTCTCTTTTTAAATTGTAATGACGGAAACCATAGAATATTTTGAAAACGGTTGGAACATGGAGAGCATAGGTCTTTGGATTCAAACATAATAATCAATTTCAAGCGAAAGACCGATCATTAAGGTATTTCAAGCGATGAACCAAGAGTAACCAGGTTATGATTTTGGTCCATCTAGCGGTTATTGCTGGTTCTTCTTGGTTATTCCTTCGAAATCCAGAAAGAATAACCAGAAATTATCGCTTGAATGCTCGGGTTTGGTTATCCGTGCTGTCATTATTTTGATTCGCGTTTATTTATACTCATAGGTTATCTGAGCATTTATCTGATTCAGATTTTCCCGAAACTTATATAAACAAAAAGACATTTTTATAAGCAATTTTTTATTAGCCAATATATCCTTATAATGGAATTACTGAAACTACAATAAATTTAACAAGGAGAAAATAAGACTCATATAATATCTATACATGTGAAAAAATGATAAAAAAAAAATTATTTTGTGAGTAACTAGGAATGAAGAAAATGACAAGAAATGATTAAAACGAAAATATCAATATTAACAGCTAGTAAAAGGAAAAAAATTAAGGCAAAGAGACAGAATGGGAATGTTTTAATTTTAAAGTCAATGACAAATTTTTTTCCAGAGTTAGAAATTAAATCTATTTTTCCATTATTTCAAGATTATTTATATTGATGAAAATTTGGTACAAACACAAAAAGACAATGAAAGAACTTCTTAATCTCTTAACCTTAGGAACGGCAATGACAAATCTCATGATGGTTTTAACAAACAGTATTTTGAATTTGTATATTTCAGTTTATTCCAATTTAAAAAAAAAAGAATTATTTGGTCATTTCTACTGGTTCTTCTTTCAATTTAATGATCTACCTTAAAATTTCTCCTCATTGCTACCATATTGTGCATTCTCAGAACACCCAAACTATTGATAAGATGCTTTGCAGATACTCTGGATTGCACACATAACATGAATTTGAAGCAACCTGAAAATTTATCTTTTCATAGTTTTATTAACAGAATCCTTTCCTCAATGGATTTTTGATTGATAATATCTTGTTTGAAGGTAAGGAGTGATGTTTCTGTAATAAGCTGTATTAATACGTTAATTATATTGTTTCCAGGCTTTCACTAACTGTGTGAATAAATAAGAGAAGCATTAGGAATAAGTGACAAAACTAATTGTGGTTGGGAGTCGAGTTTTATTTTGGAGTTCTTAATCTTACGATCCATAAAAATGAATGACTAAATAAGATGGAAAGCAATCTGTTCAGGCGAACAAGAGGCCAAAAGGCCTTCTGTTATTATCTTTCTATAACAATAATCTGAATTTGGGAAACTTTCAAAACATTTAAAACGTCCTCTCACAAGGATCAGTTCTAACCCTTTACTTTTCAATTTATATCTTAGTGATTTACCCACGACATCATTTCAAACACTTGTTTATGCTGATGACATTGCTTTTGCTTACCACCATTCGGATTCCCATACCCTGGAGAACATACTATCATCTAATTTGGAGATTCTAAATAATTATTTTATTGAGTGGTGATTATGTCCCGATCCCAACAAAACAGAGGTATTGACCAACAGGCAAATTCTGGGCACTTCCGGTCGATCGCCTGCTTCAAGCGGACCAGTTGTTTGCAGTAAATGGTAGAATTAACCCGGCTTGGCCACTGTTTGGGACGATTCACCTGCCTTCGACCACGACCGTTTTCGCTTTATATTGTTGTATGTGATCCATTTTTTCGTCGCCAGTCACCATCCGCTTCAAGAATGGTTCGAGTTCGTTTTGTTTCAGCAGCATATCGTAGGCGTTGATTCGGTCCAGAAGGTTTTTGCGTCAAATCATGCGACACCCAAACCTCAAGCTTTTTTTGTATCCACCCTTCTACAGATGGTTTAAAATGGTTTGGTGAGTAACTCCCATCTCCTGGGCGATGTCACGAAATGCCACATGCCATTCTAACTCGATGTATTCCATGATTTGATCGGTATTCGTCGTCACAGGTCTTCCGCCGGCTGGCTTATCCATGGTGTCGTTTTCACCGGCTCTGAATCGTCGAAACCATTCCTCCGCGGTACGAACTGATAGAGTACCATCCCCCAAAACACCATTAATCTCACAGAACGTTTCTCTAGCGGATTTGCTCTTTAACGAAGGAAAACTTTAAAATATCGTTTACACGTCTATAACTGTTGAACGCAATGTTCAAACTAATCATGCATAGCGTCGTTTTGTAGGTTATGTTTGACAACCTATTATATTTCAGCTTATTTTTATACACACTTAGTGAAATTTTCAGGATAGGTTTGAGAATGAATCTCCGTCAATGTCGATGATTCTGGTCGGTTCCTTTTAACTTTAATTGTTAGTGTTCATTTGTTTCTCGAATAGTGTGTTGTCATTTGAATGGTTTCATTTTCCAGGCTCTTACGTAGGCTACGGTAGCCATCTATTGGCTATCGCTGTACTGTGATAATGCAAAAATCATTTGCAAGAGTTCGATTATCGAAAATATCTCCTCATCAAGTACCGTGGCTCAAGTAGACTTGATTTTTCTGTATCATATTATTTGTTCATTTTTTTGACCAATCAAACATGATGAGCATTAAAACAGAACTTTGGAAATTGTGCCCCCCTTTCGCCCCACTTCAGGTGTAAGTATGTGCCATATCCGCAGTTCCTGCTTGCTATGGTTCCTCAATATTACTACAAAATTAGATCGCGAATCTATGTATAGTTTTGGGAAATCGCAAAATTGTCACTTTTAGTGCCCCCCCTTCGACCCCCTTTAATTGCCGTATGTGCAGATCCTGGTTGCTATGGGTCCTCAATATTACTACAAAATTTGTTCGCGACCCTATGAACAGTTTCCTGAGAAATCGCAAAATTGTCACTTTTGTGCCCCCTGACCCCTTTAGGTGTAAGTACATGCCATATGAACAGTTACTCAAAATTCATAATGCCAAAATATCACAAAATTAGATGTATCCATGTGTAAAATCTAGTAATTGTACTTTTTGTGCCGAAAATTTTGTACTATTTTGTGCCCCCTTCAACCCCCCTTTTTATGTAAGTACATACCGTATGTGCAGATCCTGGTTGCTATGGGTCCTCAATATTACTACAAAATTTGATCGCGTTCCTATGTACAGTTTTTGAGAAATTGCAATATTGTCATTTTTTGTGCTCCTTCGACACTCCGTGAGTGTAGGATAATGCCCTATATACTCTGAGAGTGTCTTTTCGTACTCAATACAGACGAAAGAATTGAATTCCATCAAATGTTTCGCCAAAAATAAAATTTTGCATCGTTCTCCGCGCAATCTTTCGAGCGCGCTTGTGGATTTCAAGGTCTCGGTTTGCTGTTTTCACACCGGTGAAAATTTCGGCTCATTCCGTTCGGACGTAATCGTGCCCACGGACAGAATCGATTTTGACTACGGATTTTTGGTCAGCGAGTCATCATGAAACATTTGATACCAGTTTCGCCCAAATATTCGAAAACTACAGACATTTGGGCTTCATAAATGCTGCATCCTTGATTTTTCTTTTTGTAGACTTCTCTATATTTGACATTTTTGAAAACTTTCCAATTTTTTCAGAGCTATTTTTTGACCTCGATATTGTTGCTTATTAAAAAAAAATGAAATAATGATTGCAAAGTATAATTCAGCAAAAAGCAAATTTGGATTAGAAATAGTACCTCAGCATGTATATTTTGGTATATGTGTTTAATTCGCTTTCAACTCCCCTTTAATGGTCAACTGATTTAAAGGTTTCAAATGCTGTCATTATAACAGAATTAATTTTCCAAATTTTTGTCATACCATGTAATGTTACAGTAATTATTAGTATTAGGTTTCCTCTATAAAATATATATTATTAAATTGTATATCATTGAGTTTTGGGCATTGTTCTAATAGAATCTGTAATTTTAGAATATCAAAAAAATTGAATCTATTGGGTTTGACTTCCTAATCGAAGAATCTAGGCTTTGATATGTCCATCAGGCTGGCCATAGACTCCCTATCTTCTTAAAGAGATGAGCCAGAGTTTTCATACAAGTTTGTTGATTCTTCCACTTTATTTGTGACTGCTCTTCCAGAGTCCTGGAACAAACAGTAGAACAAGCTTGTAAAAGCTCCCCTGGTACTCTTCCACATTTTTTGCACTTGTTTGCATTTATTGCTTCTGTCTTGGCTGTGAAATATTTAAAAATAAAAATGTTATATTGTTTAATCAGATACAAAAATAAAGTAACTTTGACAAGTACATGGATCAATATGTTAGTGACTACTTGGAGAGATATAAACACAAAATAAAAAATAACATACTGTCATACTTATGAGAGAAAAAAATCAAGTCATGACTAACATTATAGGCAACAACTTATTTCAAACTCTTTCAACTATACTACTTCTGTGTAAGAAACAGAACCAGCTCTATGTCTCGTTTCATAACAGTGCTTCTTTTGGCATGTGCTGCTACCAAATTTGCATATGTAAAAAGTGTTGTTAAGTATACTTCTGATGATTCTTGAAGACATTCTAACGCTGTAACCTGTATTCTGAGATATCCATTTGCATATTGCATCAGAATTTCACGAATTAATCGTGAAAAGGGATGTCGGGGTATCAAGTGACGGGTAGTTGTCTGATAATACTTGATATCAGTATATGTCTTCTTCGAGACCTTCTGATTTTTTCCAAATCGGTTAATCATATAATATGATTTTGAGTGTGCATCTGATACCGTTAACCTAGAAGGTATTTTTGGTTTCCTCCTAGAAGATTGTACAATTTCAGAGCTCATTGGACTGAAAAAAAGTTGTTTGCTTAGGCGTTCTTAGCTCTGATCCTTCACCCATGTTTTCGGGAATTGATTCAAGAGTGGTTGAAGATCTTCTCCGATCTTGTATGTGATATGTTTGTCTGCTCAGGCAATCTATTCAATAAAACTTTGGAATATGGTGTAGAATAGCTGGAGATAGTTTCTCAAGTGAACCACTATCAGATTTTAATGTACGTGAAGAATTATTTCTTCTTTTAGACGAACTTGCACTTTCTTCAGAAGGAGAAATATTTTTTTGTTTAGCGATCTCATGGGCGAGGTAGCTTCAGTATTCGAAATTCTTGTTTTCTTTGACTTGGATGTCGGATTTACAATTTTCTTTTCGCCATTTTATTAGTGTTATTTACACTTTATAAACAAACAAGATAAATATTTTCAAATCGAACTCGGAGAAGCAGCGTCTCTTTTTAAATTGTAAATGACGGAAACCATAGAATATTTTGAAAACGGTTGGAACATGGAGAGCATAGGTCTTTGGATTCAAACATAATAATCAATTTCAAGCGAAAGACCGATCATTAAGGTATTTCAAGCGATGAACCAAGAGTAACCAGGTTATGATTTTGGTCCATCTAGCGGTTATTGCTGGTTCTTCTTGGTTATTCCTTCGAAATCCAGAAAGAATAACCAGAAATTATCGCTTGAATGCTCGGGTTTGGTTATCCGTGCTGTCATTATTTTGATTCGCGTTTATTTATACTCATAGGTTATCTGAGCATTTATCTGATTCAGATAAAAAAGGCCCATTCCCGAAACTTATATAAACAAAAAGACATTTTTATAAGCAATTTTTTATTAGCCAATATATCCTTATAATGGAATTACTGAAACTACAATAAATTTAACAAGGAGAAAATAAGACTCATATAATATCTATACATGTGAAAAAATGATAAAAAAAAAATTATTTTGTGAGTAACTAGGAATGAAGAAAATGACAAGAAATGATTAAAATGAAAAATATCAATATTAACAGCTAGTAAAAGGAAAAAAATTAAGGCAAAGAGACAGAATGGGAATGTTTTAATTTTAAAGTCAATGACAAATTTTTTTCCAGAGTTAGAAATTAAATCTATTTTTCCATTATTTCAAGATTATTTATATTGATGAAAATTTGGTACAAACACAAAAAGACAATGAAAGATCTTCTTAATCTCTTAACCTTGGAACGGCAATGACAAATCTCATGATGGTTTTAACAAACAGTATTTTGAATTTGTATATTTCAGTTTATTCCAATTTAAAAAAAAAAGAATTATTTGGTCATTTCTACTGGTTCTTCTTTCAATTTAATGATCTACCTTAAAATTTCTCCTCATTGCTACCATATTGTGCATTCTCAGAACACCCAAACTATTGATAAGATGCTTTGCAGATACTCTCAGGATTGCACACATAACATGAATTTGAAGCAACCTGAAAATTTATCTTTTCATAGTTTTATTAACAGAATCCTCAATGGATTTTTATTGATTTCTTGTGGCTATAATTTTCAGGTTCTTCTTGTAATTTTCAAATCATTATCAATCTAGATTGCTCTTTGACTCTTTGAACCTTTTTTTTCTTCTCTTATAGAGTTATCCTGAAATTTGAAATAGAATTGAATTTTATCTTTATAACAAATTCAATAAAAATAGATGGTTTTTCTGTTACTTCAACATACTTTCAGTTGATGACTGATTAAGTTTCTCACTGCATTCAATGTTTGCAGCTGCTGATAAAATTCTGTTTTTCTCTAACGAAAAGCAAACCTAATCTGTACATTGCTTCTAAAGGTTTCCAAATAATTTTTTTTACCTAGGTGATTTATAGAAATGAAATTTTTCTCCATTGAATGTACAGTTTCTGCTTCCAATTTTATTTTTGAGTTTTCCTAAAATTAAAATTGTGATCAAATACCTACAGCTCTCAAATTTAAAATTCAAGAAAATCATTGGATTTATGAGTTTCATTTCAACGCACCTTCAGTTGACAGACCAGTTGTATTAGATCTGTAATTTACAATTTCCACAGGATTTTCAGCAACATTATTCAGAAGCACATGATTATATTAGATCCTGAGTATTTCCTTCTTTCAAGAACTGTATTTCATAATTGCTCTGGTTTTTATTATGTTGAAAAACTACATTCTTCTTATTTGATATCAGGGGTATTGTGGTCCCATTTTTGATGAGTTCTTTCAATCTAAATGACACAACTTTTCACCCACGTTCTTTAAGTTTTCTTTTGAAGCTGTGAATTTAGGAAGAGCGTATTATTTTTAATTTGATCTTAAATTGCCTTAGTTCCTACCTGGAGTTGAACTTCCATTTCGTTAAATCGAATTCGTGTTGCTACTTATAAAGTTTGGATTATTAATTATCTCTGTGAAATATTCAATAGTCTTTCGGTTCTACCAAGATCAGTTTTTCAACTTCCAAATAATTCAAAGTCCTTGCTATTGTTTACTATTTTCATGTTTACACACATCTAACTAGTTCCCAATTTATTTTTTCAGGGTAGCTCGAAGACAACTAGAGGAACATACATAATTGTGCTCTTTTTGATAAAGAATCAATGAATAGTTTTGTATAGTATTCAGCCTCATGAAATCAGTTTATTGGATTTATGTATTTCAAGGTCAATCTCGTGACATTTAAATTTTTTACCCAAAAATAAAAAGCTTCTTCATCTTTGCAGGAAATCTTATTTCATACCCACTATATCAAATCAATTTATACCTAAAATCTAAATTAATTCAATGATGTGATAATAACTAGTTATACAGATCTGAAAGTGAAAATATTTCCAAAACATTGAACTAAAGTAAAATTGGTAAATCAGGTAACCATACAATTTACCTATATAGGTAAGGGATTGCTCTGAATTCTGAAGTAGTTTATATTTCAGTTTATACTATCAAAAATATTCATGTGCTAATGCAACCACTGTCTGAATATGGGTGATTCAACAAAGCTCAGAAAATAGATCTATCAAAATGTTTTGTCTGATACATATTCACTGTTCAGTATTTATCAGGTGGGATTATATATATTTTGAGAATTTTAATAATGATTAGTAATTTGAATTGCGCTATTATAGTACTCAACTGTTTCTATCAACATTAAATTTTTGCTTTGTCGATGAAAATTTGATAAAACATTATTCTAACTATGGAAAACAATTTCATGCAGACGAAACTCTCAAACAGAAAAAATTCGCTAGGTATTTCATTGATAATCAGGTTGCTGATAAATAAACTGAGATTGTCATTTCGTTTCATCAAAAATTTGAATTTTTGAAATATACCTAGTTACATGCGCACATTACCTTTTTGAATATAATGGTTTTCAATTGTTAATTTAAAAAGAGATTTTAATGCAGTTGGTAGCAAACTTTGATGTAAAGGGAAATCTTGATTTATTTCCCGTCTAAAATCACGAATTTACCACGAATTGCATTTTCAAGTGATTGTTGTTTAAGGGTTGGTAGCATTTTAGTCCGCAAAATATCCTGAACTGATACTTGCTCTCGAGTAGGTACCGATTTTGACTGTACTGGAACTGTACTGGGATTGTACTGAAAAAACCCGAACAGCGAACCAATTTGAAGATTTGGTCCAAAATTTGTCAGAGAAAACCCGAACAAGTTGAATTTGGCAAAATGCGCAAACTCGTAGGACTATTTGAATTGGTTACAGCAGAAAATTTCAATTTAATTCTCCTGATCATATAAGCCATAAATTGAAATAAAAGCAAATAGATTAATGAATATGTCAATAAAAATAATAATGCACATTTTTAATATTGCCGATTTGTTGACCAGAGCTGAAAAATTTTTTTTTTAATAAAGCTATTTTTCACATACTTAAAAATAGTTAAGGAATTCTAAATGATTATTTAGAAAACTTAAATCATTGTAATAAATAAAGTTGTACTAGTTCTTGCAATTTGAATTGGACAACTCAAGGAAAGTAAATAGAAAACTCATAATCCTGCCCCTGAAAACGCTTTATAATATTAATTTATAATCATTTAACTTAATACCAATTTATGCACGATTTGAAACCATCTATGTTTAGATTTGTTTATATCTGTTAACGGATGCAGATAAAATTCAAACATTTCAAATTACGAAAGAAATTGGTTAACTCCTCCCTCCTAAGGCGGTTCTACGGGAAAATCCTAAAATGGTCCTGAGGATAGTCCCAGAATCGTCAGAAAATAATCAGAAATAAATCCTGATATAACCCGAACATCGGACTACTCGGTTCGAAATTAGTCAGAGAAAACCCGAACACCGAACACTGAAATGCGCATGATTCTGATGGTTCTGGAACAGTCAGAATTTGAACCCGAATGAAGCTCACGTTTCGCGCGGGAATCTGGTTGACATTCGGGTTCGGAGGGAACAAACGGTTTCGCCCGAAAGCCCTTGCTTGTGATTGACGGGCACGTAGTGTATAGCCTATTCATAGACAACCTATGTTACATATGAGCCTATCTCAAGCGAAAGACCACTCATTATTCTGGTCTTTCTAATGGTCATTGCTTATGGCAATGAATGTGATGAAATGATCGCTAGAAGGACCAAAACGATGGCTAACAATGATCGGTCTTTCACTTGAAATTGATTAAATTATGCTCTCAGTAGTCGCACTCAGCGGTTTTCTGGCTGGAATTTACCTTATCCCCAGTGGGCGCCCACAGATGAGAATTTTCTGTTGACTTTTGACATTGCGGCAGAAAAATGGAAATATGTCATAGAAATGAGTTTATTTTCGCTTATTCAATGAATTAAGAACATTGTTTATTTCAGTTTTTATTCCTGAATTTAACACCATAGTGAGCATCTCTATTAATCGAGAATGCAATTTTTAGGATCAATGATGAATAAATATTGTCTATTGTATATTTCCCATTTTCCCTTTGCAATATAATGAAAAATACGTATCATAATTTTATTTCAATTAAATTGGTAATGATGAAAAGATTGGTACAAACGCTTGTGGTTATTTTTAAAGATTCAGTTCCTAATTCGTATCGATTGGTGCAAACTTTTTTCTGATAACCGTCCCGGAGAAATTAATTTTCGAAAATTCGAATTTTTCCTTGATGGGATGTAACTTCAGAATGATCCCAGTGATGAAAACTGATGTAAATTTTTTTAAAAATTCAGTCCACAATAATCAATCGATTAGTACAATTTTTTGGCACTCTTGTTTACCCGAACAGAGTGCTTATCATTTTGCCCGAATGTCTGTAATTTTGGAATATCGAGCCGAAAATGGTCTCAATCGATTGGGTTTGACTCCCCGATGAAGAATCCGTGGCGAAAGTTGAGTCTGTCCGGCCGGCCGTATCCTCTCTAGCATCCAAAAGAAATCAGCTAGAGTTTTCATATTTTCAGAATACGTTAATTGTCCAAATATCTCGGTAAAGTTCGTTATTGGGCCAAATCCGTCGGATGGTTCAGAAGTTATGAGCATCTGAAATTTTGTTTCCTCAATAACTACTAGAATATCCATCCGTTCAAGTTGATACTTGAAATATTGTTGAGGGAGGCTGCAACAAAACGGCTCGCAAAATTTCGCAGAAATCGTCGCGCTAGAAAATTTTTGAAAAAAAAAAATTTTTAATCCGCACTATCTCATAAAATATTTTTCGGATTTCAAGAAAAATTCGTGAATATATTGAGGTGATCGATATCTTACTTATCCGCAAATTTCATTGTCGTAGCTCTTTTCATTCTAAAGATATGATCATTTTTTTCATTTACTCAAGAGAAAAGAGAAATGACATACGTCCCGATGATTTTCTTTGAACGATGGCCATCACAGATCGATATTCGATTGACAAATGCCGGGCTCATTAATCAGTGTCAGTTGGCACAATATTAATCAAAATTTTCCATAACTGGAAATCATAAAGATAAAATTCAATCTCGATGGCTGAAACAATATACGTTGTCAAAATTCAGAAAAGCACTGACGTAAGTTTTTAGGAAAAGGGAATTATAGCTTCGAACAAAACTTGGGGAAAATTATTTTTGCGAATTTATAGTCGCAAAACCGGTTGCGACCTCTAAAGAAATCTTTGGCTGGCCACCAAGTCGCCTCAATCTTTTGTGTGTGTGCCATCTGCCGCTGAAATTGATGCCTCGTAATACTGACTAAACCAATCATACTTACTTCGAAAGACTACAAATTCGTCTTTTATAATTATTTCATTCATTCATTCATCCAAACGAAATATAATACAGAGAGACCGAGAATGGAGGCTATTAGGTCAGGGAAGATGATAACCCAACATGTTGATTTCGATTTTTAAAAATAATTAATTTCTCCGGAACGAGACAGTTATCAGATAAAAAATTTAGAAAGCACTGACGTGAGGTCAGATTGCTTTGGCGCTCTTCTTGAGCTACTTGCGAGTAAATATTCAAACCATAACAAATCTATAAGCTCTCTGATCGGGTGAACAATAGTCATTTCTCGTACTATGGGACAATGTGAGGCAAATATGAACGTCTAGTGAATGATCAAACCTATATCTCAAATTAAAACAAATCTATAAGCACTCTGATCAGGTGAACAATAGTCTTTTCTCGTACTATGGGACAATGTGATGCAAATATGAACGCCTAATGAATGAACAAACCTATATCTCAAATTAAAAATAACTACTCATAATTTTCCCCAAGTTTTGTTCGAAGCTATAATTCCCTTTTCCTAAAAAATGATGTCAGTGCTATTCTGAATTTTGACAACGTATATTATTTCAGCCACCGAGATAGAATTCTATCTCTATGATTTCCCGTTATGAAAAATTTTGATTAATATTACGCCAACTGACACTGATTAATGAGCCCGGCATATGTCAATCGAATATAGATCTGTGATGGCCATCGTTCAAAGAAAATCATCGGGACGTAGGTCATTTCCCTTTTCTCTTGAGTAAATGAAAAAAATGATCATATAATTAGATGGAAAAGAGCTACGGCAATGAAACTTAAGGATAAGTAAGATATCGATCACCTCAATATACACACGAACTTTTATTGGAATCCAAAAATATCTTATGAGATAGTGAGGATTAAAAAAATTGTTTTTGGGAATTTTTTAAAAATTTTCTAGCTTGACGATTTCTGCGAAATTTTGCGAGCCGTTTTGTTGCAGCCTCCTTCAATAATATTTCAAGTATCAATTTGATCGGATGGATATTCTAGTAGTTATTGAGGAAACAAAATTTCAGATGCTCATAACTACTGAACCATCCGACGGATTTGGCCCAATAACGAACTTGACCGAGATAATTGGACAATTAACATATTCTGAAAATATGAAAACTGGAGCTGATTCCTTTTGGATGCTAGAGAGGATACGGCCGGACGGCCGGCCGGACAGACTCAACTTTCGCCACGAATTCTTCATCAGGGAGTCGAACCCAATCGATCGAGACCATTTTCGTCTCGATATTCCAAAATTACAGACATTCGAGCAAAATGATAGGCACTCTGTTCGGGTGAACAAGAGCGCCAAAAATGATAATTTTGGCGCACAGTTAATTGCGGAAAAAAATTAGATTTCTGAAACGAATCTGAAGCAGTTCAGGTGAACGAAAAAGAAAAGAACGTGAAATGTTTCGGTGTATTCGGATGTTTGAAGCAACAGAAACAAAATATTCATAATGAAATTTGATGTTTTCTCGTTTTTTTCGTATCAAATTCGTCTGTTTAAGAAGATCTCCCGTAATGAAATATTTTTAATTATAATGGTAACTTATTACCTCCTTCTAATAATCGATGAGGATAAATTCTTAGGATGACTCTTCATAATTATTTTTTCAATGGTATAATGTGTAAAAAAATCGATACTTCAAACTCACCCTATAACTACCTATTGAACCCACAAACCTACCATGAAAATTTCACACTATATTTCCTTCCGTTCGAGAGTGATCGTCTTGACGGAAGAATCGATTTTTACCACACTTTCCGAAATAAAAAATAGTAATTAGTGGAATCCTGCACTGAGAATAATGCAAATTGTATTTTTGTTTATTTAATTATTTGAAGAATATATCCTGAAAAACATTTTTTATTACGCCAAAATCACTTCATAATGACTTCAGGCTAGATATTCATCCTACAAACATAAAACAGTATTCTCTTCAGATTTTTTATTTATTTTATTCCGTTTTTCCTCTGTGAGCATTTCGTTACTTTAGATGAGTTGCAAAACTTTAAACACAATAAGACTAAGTTTAGTACCTGCTATGGAATAACCTAACATGGTATAAAATTATTTCCTGTAATTAGTAATATTTGTTTTATTGTCATTATTTGCATGCACTTCCTTGATTCCATTTATGATGTTGAATATTTAGTAGGCAGAACTATTGAGCATAAATTGTTTTCGATAGGTCTTCGTTTGAATAACTTTTCAGGTGAACGATTGTGGAAATAAATTTCGTGTTGACCCTAGCTTCATTAAATTTTTTAATGAATTCAGGATAAATGATTTCATAATCAACAAGCCCACTGTACCAATATTCAGACCACATAATCACATGCACTGACAAATTTCAGGGAATTGTTACCCTGAAATGTTACCTGCTTTACCTACTTTACTGCTGCAAGCGGAAATGAAAGGGACTACTATTATTATTAGTTCAAAACCGTAATTACTGCTTATAATGACATTATGGAAAGAACGGCATTCTGTTCTTTCTCGGAAAAAATTTCATAATTTCCCAATGTGTTTCTAGTGAAATTCTGTAGATAAATTGTGTATATAAATTATTGATAATTGTTAGTTAAGTGTGAATATAAATTAGTTTAAAGAAGGACTTGTATTGTTTTTCTATTTCGCTGAGGAAAAACGTAACAATTGGTGTCAGGTGTGGGGTTACCAAGAAGAGTGGAAACTACTCCGAAATTAGTCTGGAAAATCCTGAATGCCGATAACGAGATCTCAAGCTGAGAAAATGGGTCAGGCCAGTATGGACTTTTTCAAGAAAGCGTTTGAAGAACTGACTAATAAAAAGGATACCAAGGAAAATAGAATGGAAAACAGAATGGAGGAAAATTCGAAGGACATGAAAGATAAAATGGACGACAACAGTAAGTCTCTAGAAAATAGTTTTAGAGGTAAATTAGAATCTATAGAGAATAAAGTCGAGGATAGTCTAAAAGCGATGACCGATAATTGCTCGAAGTTAGAGTTTAAGATTGGAAATATTGAAAACCGGTTAGAAAACCTGGAGATTTTGAAGGAGAAAATAGAAGAGGATATACAAGGGAAATTGGAAGAGCATACCGAAAGCATGTGAAAATTATGGAAGATCGATTTAACAAAATAAGCAGACAAGTAGATGAGAAGGTCAATAATGATAAAAGTATTTCAGTAAAATACGAAAATAGTGGAAAAGCAGGCCGAGCAAGGGTCAAACCACCAACTTTCGATGGTAAAACCGCCTGGTGCACATATCAGAGACAATTTGAAGCTGCAGCTAGTGCGAATGGTTGGAATAATGAGGAAAAAGCGACGGCCTTGATTGTTGCATTGAGAGGCGAGGCTTTGAATATTCTACAGATTATTCCACCCAGTCAGCAAAATGATTACGGGGCGCTGATAAGTAAATTACAGATGAGATACGGCGACGGACATTTAAAGCAAGTATATCACGCCCAGATAAAGAGCTGTATCCAGAAAAATTCAGAGACCCTGCAAGAATTTGAAGCTGACATCGCACGGTTGGTAAGGCTGGCGTATCCGGCTGCACCGGACAGTTTCCTAGAACAGCTTGCAGTGCAGACGTTCGTGGACGGACTGAGAGATGGTGAGACCCAGCAAACCTTGAGACCCTAGACGATGCATTAGAGTTCGAAGCAGTCAAGCAGGCTATACATAGGGGTGAGATAAAAATCAGGCGTACCATGGATGATTGGATGATTCCGAGGGCAGCACCGAAAATATAGAGGATATAATGCGCCGAGTTCTCCAACAACAACAAAATAGAGGACCTAGATGTTGGAACTGTGGTGAAGTAGGGCATATTCGCCGCTCTTGTAAGAAGCCTGCTTAGCCAAAACAACAGGAACAGAGAAACTAAAACGGGTTGGTGAAAGGGGGCATAAGCCGACCCGCCTAAACAATGCCCCGGAAGTTATCATCCAGACCATCTTGGAGTCCAGCAGTATATATGTCGACGGTAAGATCGATGGGCGGTCGGTTAAAATGTTGGTCGACACAGGTGCAACCCGTACTATTGCAAGGCCCGATATAGTGAGAGGCAAGACATTACCGACTATGACACGATTACGCACCGCCACTGGGGAGAGTGTACCAACGCACGGAAGGAAGAAGACTAGAATACTAATTGGTGGTATGTCATTCGAGCACGAGGTACTGGTGGCAGATATCACGGAGGAAGTCATCCTAGGAATGGATGTGATTAAGGGACAGGGTTTCGAGGTGGATATGAGGAACGACATCCTGAGAATTGGAAATCATTCCATTCCAAGGAAAGGAAGACGTTGTGAGTAGAGTCTTTCTCGCGGAAGATATCACCGTGCCTGGCCTGGCGGAAACCGTACTGAGCGGGTATTTAGACAAAAATCTTCGCAGTGGTCACGTAAGACTCATCGAGCCAGCCACCGGTAGCCCAGCCAAAGGAATACTCACCGGGAAGACAGGAAGTACCCGTGAGGATACTGAACACCAACATGTATCCAGTAAATCTGAAGAAAGACACTGTAATAGGAGAATGCTACTCAGTATCGTATGTGACAGGCGGTAGTCAAGACGTACAGAAAAACATTTCCAAGAAGAATAAAGTGTCACCGAGGTTGTCACATAAATTGGTCGAAATGCTGACATCCTTCCTGCAACTGCCTAGAACCAGAACACATCGAGGAAGTAAGGAAATTAATTACTGAACATAGTGATGTATTTGCCATGGATGATGACCAGCTGGGAAGAACTAATGTCGTAAAGCATCCAATCAATACCGGAAACTCAGGACCTATTCGCCAACGTCCCCCAAGACTCCCATTGCCATGAGAGATGAGACCGAGAGAATCATCAAGGACATGCATGTTCAAGGCATAATAGAGCCCTCGGACAGTCCTTGGTCATCACCTGTAGTTCTGGTCAGAAATAAGGATGGCAGCACTATATTCTGTGTTGACTACCGTCGCCTGAACGAAGTCACGAAAAAAGATTGCTATCCTATTCCAAGAATTGACGACACCCTAGATACACTCTCAGACACGAAATGGTTCTCCACCCTCGATCTGAAGAGTGGGTACTGGCAGGTAGAATTGGATCCCAAAGACAAAGAGAACACTGCTTTCACTATTGGGACTAGATTATGGCAGTTCAATGTGATGCCATTCGGCCTTTGCAACGCACCCGCAACTCTCGAGCGTCTGATGGAGACCATTCTACGAGGGTTGTCTTGGAAGACGTGTCTTGTATATTTGGACGATGTTATTGTTTTTGGCCGTACATTCCACGAACATCTGGGAAACTTAAGAGATGTACTTGAGAGGCTGGGCACTGCAAATCTGAAGCTAAGTCCGAAAAAGTGTTACCTGTTCAAGAAGGAAGTGAAGTACTTGGGACATGTAGTATCTGAAACTGGAGTAAGTGCTGATCCAGATAAGATCCGAGTCGTACGCGAATGGCCAACACCGCAAGACAAACACCAAGTCAGGAGCTTTCTTAGGCTATGCACTTACTATAGAAAATTCGTGCTAGTGTTTGCCAATATTGCGAAGCCTTTAACAAAACTAACTGAAGAGGGAAAGGACTTCGAATGGGATGTAGAGTGTGAAGAAGCCTTTACTCGATTGAAAAGTGCTCTTACGTCGGCGCCCATCCTGAGTTACCCCCAGATGAATGGAAGGTTCATATTGGACACGGATGTGAATAACATGGCAATAGGTGGTATATTGTCCCAAATTCAAGATGGCAAAGAAAAAGTTATAGGGTACTTCAGCAAAGTCTTGTCGAAAGCGGAACGTAACTACTGCGCAACGAGAAGAGAACTGCTTGCCGCAGTCAAGTCCATGGAGCACTGTAGAAAACTGGAGGACAAAGAATGTTGCCGAAGAACCACTATTACTGATGAGAATTGGCTGCCAGATCACCTGAGACAAGACCAAGAGAACGACCCAGAGCTGAAACTGATTTTAAGATGGAAAGCGGGTGGTCGTAGGCCTGAATGGGGAGAACTGTGTCAGATGAATCCAAGGGTCAAATCATATTGGGCACAATGGGACTCCCTCCTAATAGAGGATGGGTTGTTAAAGAGGACCCTCGAGAATGAAGAAGGTACCGGATCCAGAAACCAAGTTGTAGTCCCTAGGAGTAGAACACAAGATGTATTGCAGAAGTTACATGATGGGACCTCCGGCGGTCATTTCGGCATCAAGAAGACCCTAGAAAAGGTTCGAGAGCGTTTCTACTGGGTTAATTGCAAGGAGGACGTCAAGGACTGGTGTAGAAAATGTGGACTGTGTGCTTCGGTGAATGGCCCAAGAGGAAGCCGTAGAGCCCCAATGAAGCAGTATAACGTTGCTAGCCCAATGGAACGCGTAGCAATAGATATAGCTGGTCCGTTTCCAGAAAATGACGATGGAAACAAGTACATCCTTGTTGCTATGGACTACTTCTCCAAATGGGTGGAGGCTTACGCTATTCCCAATCAAAAAGCCGCAACACTTGCTGATTTCTTGGTCAAGGAGATGTTCTGCAGATTCGGCATGCCTATGGAGCTTCATTCGGATCAGGGACGAAATTTCGAGTCCAGCTTGTTCCAGACCCTATGCGAGTTGCTAGCGATCAAGAAGACCAGAACAACTGCTCTCCACCCACAGTCAGACGGCATGGTCGAGAGAATGAATAGGACTGTGGGAAAATACTTGGCCAAGGTTGTCTCCGACCACCAGAGAGATTGGGATAGGTACCTGCATCTATTTACTATGGTCTATAGATCATCCGTGCAGGAATCGACAGGAAAACCCCAGCATGCATCATGTTCGGTCGAGAGATGATACTCCCTTGTGACCTGGAGTTTGGGTGTACGCCTGGAACGGATATTGGGGGGGAGGATTACGTGAGCAGTCTGAAGGGGAGATTGCACTACATCCATGAGAAGGTCCGGAAAAACCTGCAAATTGCAAGTGATCGCATGAAGACTCGTTACGACATCAAGGCGGCAGAAGGTGGATACGAGGTGGGAGATTTGGTTTGGTTGTTCAGCCCCCAGAGGAGAAGAGGGCTATCCCCAAAGTTACAGAAGGATTGGGAAGGAACATATAAGGTTGTGAAGAGGATCAACGACGTAGTCTATCGCATCCAAAAATTGCCAAGAGGAAAGAAACGGAAAAGCGAGGTTCGGGATCACAACCGAGGAGCAACAAGATATGTTTGCGGTACCGGTAGACTACTCATTGGCGCACTGTGTAGCTGAAGATCTCAACATGTCCAAAGGGATAGCTCTCCTCTTCAAGAAGAAATTTGGTCGTATAACAGACCTTATGGGACAACAACCTTCCCTTAGCCAAATCCTGAAGTTGACCGATGGACCTCGTTACCTCTTTTATATGGTAACCAAGGAAAAATCTTATGGAAAGCCAACTTACCAAGCCATGTGGAGCACCTTGATGAACCTTAGAGCCGAGCTGGCCAGTATAGGTGTGAATAAGCTTGCAGTTCCCAAGCTGGGTTGTGGACTGATCGTCTGAATACGGGTTTGTAGTTTCAACCCGAAAGGCGGCCCCGTAAAGAAAACGGTATCCTGCTATTTCGATCAACAAGAAATGGAAGCGCTTGCAGATTCAGTCATGAAGGAAAAGTTCGGGGAAACAGAATGGAGGAAAATTCGAAGGACATGAAAGATAAAATGGAGGAAAATTCGAAGGACATGAAAGATAAAATGGACGACAACGTAAGTCTCTAGAAAATAGTTTTAGAGGTAAATTAGAATCTATAGAGAATAAAGTCGAGGATAGTCTAAGAACGATGACCGATAATTGCTCGAAGTTAGAGAATAAGATTGGAAATATTGAAGACCGGTTACAAAACCTGGAGATTTTGAAGAAGGAAATAGAAGAGGATATGCAAGGGAAATTGGAAGAGCATACCGAAAGCATGTGAAAATTATGGAAGATCGATTTAACAAAATAAGCAGACAAGTAGATGAGAAGGTCAATAAAGATAAAAAAAGTCGCAGAGGAAAAACGTAGCAATATAATGACAGCAGAAAGTCTGTCATAGTATTTTAAATTACATAGTATAGAAACAGCTGCATTTTAGCGCTCGTTCACAATGAATGTAACGCATAGAATCTTATAACATATTTTCAAGTTTAATCATTATCTAATCAATATTCAAGTTCATATTCATTACAAAACACAGCGCGAGTTAAATTATTATGGGACCGTCTATTGTCTACTAAGTTACATAATTGCCTAAAATGTGTGAAACTCCATTAACGTAAAGATATTTTATGGTTGCGTTTACGTTACATTCATTGTGAATAAACCCTCACGATACGATAACATACATGGGAGAAATTCGGATAAATCATGATATGAGGGATTCAATTTATAATGCTACTATCTTGGCCTCCCTTTGAATCTTAGTTCGGAAGAACAAATATCGAAATGAAATAACTATGAATCTTCGTGAAGAATAACATATTTTCTGAAGCCGGCCCTGGCCATCGCCTAATAGTTCGGTAACTCTCCATTAGATGCTGTAAAGAACAAATACATTTATTTCCAGAAACATACAGTCCATCTATAAACCAGAAATCGTACTAGTAAATTTATGGCTTCATTTCTTTGAACTGTTTCCCCTCTAGGTAGATTTATACCCAATGCTGTTACAGAACCATCAGAATCAGTGTTCGGTGTTCCGGTTTTCTCTGATTATTTTCGAACCTAATAGTCCAAGGTTCGGGTTATATCAGGATTTTTTTCTGATTATTTTCTGACGGTTCTGGGACTATCCTCAGGACCATTTTAGGATTTTGTCGTAAAACCGCCTTTTGAGGGAGGAGTTAACCAATTTCTTTCGTAATTTGAAATATTTGATTTTTATCTGCATCCATGAACAGAAATAAACAAATCTAACATAGATGGTTTCAAATCGTGCATAAATTGTTATTAAAAATTGTTAGTCAAAAAACCGCCACGATATTTTTGTTTCGTGAGGGCGGTAGAAGCCCCTAAACGCCCTTTCGGCGGTAGAGAACGAAACTTTAGGAAACTCGAAATCTGTCGATATCGATATTCATATCCAAGTAGCGGATCAACACTTTGAAATTTACCTCTGAAAATGCCCATTTCTCGACTACATTTTGTCCATCTTGACGTTATTTATTTCGATGTTCGTTCGAGCCCGGTCAGTTTCCATAATACGTCAAACGACGAACGAGGAATAGATTATTTCAAGTATAAAATTGGTGGAATTGGACCGTTATAGGTAATATTATGCATTATATTCGTTTCTCATAACGATTCATTCCCTTTATTTTCAGTAAATAATATCAAGGAATATCAAGATATAATGCAATCAATATCAATACGACATATTATGTAACAAAATCTGGAGGTTGGAAAATTAGCTCGAAATTGCTTTAAAGAGAGGTTCTCAGGTATTTATTCGATTATAAATCAAAGATATAACAATCTTCCGTATCGTTTCATTTCAGCTATCTTTCAAGAATGAATGAATATATCGAAATATGCCTATATTCTTCATACATGTAAACAACAGATATTCTCAAAAGAACCTTCAAGCAGGTAGGATTTTCCTCACATAAAGTGTAACCTTTCTTTTAATCCAGTTCAAACGGCCTCAGAAATCACGGATAGACCCAGATTTTCCGTTTTGAAATTTGCTATTTTCATATTCATTCATTCCATTCTGTCACAATTTCCACGGAGAAACCCGAATGGGTTTCGCGATTCAATCGTCTTGAAATCATAGACCTTTCGGCAATTGTATAGAATCACACCGTGTTCGGCCTGGATACGTAAAACTTACAGCTTCTTAATTCGATATAATATTTTCGATTCATGTACAGGGTGTCACATCTGAGTTGCGCAAACTTTCACCAGAATTTTTCTCAAGTTTTCGTTTTTTTTCCGAGTAAGGGAGCTAATTTCAATGAAATGTCACACAGCGTGTGCCATTAACAATGAATTCGCAATCGATTGATATACAGGGTGTGCAATTTACAAGTTCATTCGGTATTTTTTGCACGCTTTCGGTTTTTTGTGCCCCTTCGGGGTTTTTAGCTTTCCTTCGAGTTTTTGGGCGCTTTCGATTATTTTGTGCTTCTTCGGGGTTTTTTGGGTTTATTTGGATTGTTTGCGTTCTTTCGTGTTACTTCGGGTTATTTCCTGTTTTTTCGTATTTCATCGGGTTCTTTCGTGTTTCTTCCAGTTCTTTCATTTTTTTCGCTTTCAACGGGGTTTTATATGTTCCTTTGGGCTTTTTGCGATCTTTCGTGTTTCTTCGAGTCCTATCGTGTTTTTTAGCGTTCTTTCGTGTTTTTTTGCGTTTTTTCGCGTGTCTTTGTGTTTTTTCACGTTTCTTCGTGATTTTTCTCGTTTCTTCGTGTTTCTTCCAGTTTTTTCATGTTTTTTCGCTTTCAACGGGTTTTCTTGCGTTCCTTCGGGTTTTTTTAAGTTCCTTTGGGCTTTTTGCGTTCTTTCGTGTTTCTTCGGGTCTTTTCATATTTTTTCGCGTTCTTTCATATTTCTCCATATTTTTCCGGGTAACTTCGCTTTCTTCCGTGTTTCTTCGAGTTTTTTCAAGTTTCTTTGCTTTCAACGGGTTTATTCGCCGTGTTTCGCGTTTCTGTGCTCTTCGTTGATCTATGGGCTTCATTGATCTATGGTCTATATTGATCTATGGTCTATATTGATCTATGGCCTTATTGAACTACTGGCTTATGTATCTACTGGCCTATATTGATCTACGGACTTATTGATTTATGGGCGTATGGATCTACCCGCTTACTAGTAAATTAATATTATCAAGAGTTTTCAAGGGCAGGATTTTGAGTTTTCATTATTTCCTTGAGTTGTCCAATTCAGAATGCAAGAACTAGTATAACTATAGTTATTACATTGATTAAAGTTTTCAAAATAATCATTTCGAATTCCTTAACTATTTTCAAATATGTAAAAAATAGCCTTATAAAAATTTTTTTTTTCATCTATCGGCAATATATAAAATGTGCATTATGATTTATTCTTGACATATTCATTAATCCATTTGCTTTTCTTTTAATTTATGGCTTATATAATCAAGAGTATTAAATTGCAATTTTCTGCTGCAACCGATTCAAATACTCCTACGAGTTTGTGCATTTTGCCAAATGCAACGTGTTACGGTTTTTCTCTGACAATTTTTGGACTAAATCTTCACATTGGTTGGCTGTTCCGGTTTTTTTCAGTACAATCCCAGTACAGTTCCAGTACAGTCAAAATCGGTACCTACTCAGGAGCAGGTATCAGTTCAGGATCTTTTGCTGACTACAAATGCTACCAACCCTTAAACGACGATCACTTTAAAACGCAATTTCTGGTGAATTCGTAATTTTAGACGAGGGATAAATCAAGATTTCCTTTAATACCTTAGTTCACCACAAATTGGATTAAAAGCTCCTTTTAAATAAATGATTGAAAGCCATTATATTCGAAAAGGTAATGTATCTGGGTATATTTCAAAAATTAAAATTTTTGATGAAACGAAATGAAAATTTCAATTTATTTAGCAACAACCTGATTATCAATGAAATTGTTTTCCTTAGTTAGAATAATGTTTTATCAAATTTTTATCGACAAACTAAAAATTTAATGTTGAGAAAAACAGTTGAGTACTATAATAGCTCAATTCAAATTACTTATCATTTTTAAAATTCTCAAAATATATATAAACCCACCTGATAAATACTGAACAGTGAATCTATATCGAACAAAACATTTTGATAGATCTGGTTTACGTGCTTTGTTGCATAGACTACCTATATATAAGCATCTCTGGCATGAATTTTGGTCCCAATTTCGAGAGCTCAACTTACAGCGCCATATTGAGTTATTCCCTCGTTGATTACAGATTCCATTCGCACAACGTTCCCTCTCGTGGCACCCTCTAGTGCATTTTATATGAGTTATCATAGGATTCCACGCAAGCACAGGTTGAATCCCATATTTTTATTGGATTTTGAAATAAATACATTTGAAATGACCATTATTTTAATCTGCCACAATTTCAATAAAAAAATATCATTTAATCAGAAAATTGTGACAATTTGCAGCAGATTAAAAGAATTATGGTCATTTCAAATATATCTTCCCTTCAAATCAAAGAACATACTAATCTTTAGAGGATGAAAGGAAATAAACAAAAAATAAACTTTGGAAATATATACGAGGGCCATTCAGAAACTAACCTCCGATTGGTCACAGTGCGGGTAGTGGGGGGAAGTAGCGCGCCATCTGTGCAGCAGTCGGCATCAAGCCGTAGTCGAGTGAACATCGTACCTGCGCTAGTTTAGTTTTTGTGGCAGTTTGAAATGTGTGCTGCAATAGAAAATCCCGCCAAATGTGAGGTGCGTGCTGTTATAAGGTTTTTTACAGCCAAAGGATACTCTGCAGCAACTATTCATCGTGAGCTTTGTGCCGTGTACGGACCAAAATTTATGAGTGAAGGAGTTGTCCGTGAATGGGTACGTTTATTTAAAAGTGGACGAGAAAACGTTCATGATGAAGAGAGGAGTGGTAGACCATCATAATCCAGATCTGGCGCCAAGCGATTATCACCTCTTCATGCATATGAAGAAATGGCTCGGGTCCCAGCGGTTTGATGACGACGAAGAGCTCAAAGATGCGGTCACAGGCTGGCTCAAGGCACAAGCGGGTGATTTTTATGCAGAAGGAATTTCAAAGCTTGTGAAGAGATACGATAAGTGCCTCAATCGTAATGGAAACTATGTCGAAAAATAGTGCAAAGATGTAGTTGTAAGATGTATATATTAAAATATTTTTACTTAACTTGGTGTATTTTTTCAATTAACCGGAGGTTAGTTTCTGAACGGCCCTCGTATATAATGCAGTAAATAATCAATTTACAAAAATTTCAATATCGAGGGAGAGAAAAAACAAACCAACAATAATTATGCAACAATTACTCATCAAATTATGAAAAATACATTAAAAGAATAAATTAGAATATTAGTGACAAATATATCAATTTAAGCATGAAATGCATTAGATTTATACTTTTATGACAGAAACAATTTCTTAAAGTCTATTTTCTTTTTCGTTTAGATTCTTTTTCGGATGCCATCTTCATTATTGAATCATAAGATCTTATTGTTTTTTTTCCCGATAAAATTTTATTAATAGTTCTGTCATAAAAATACAGAATTAATTTCATGGCAAAATCAATAAACTTCATTAACTGAAATTCCATGAATTTGGCGTTTCAACGGTAAATCTCACATATCCGTTGAAGTATTTTAGGAATCTTCTGATAAACGATTTTTATAAAACCCACTACTAATGGAATACCCAAAACTATAATCAATGACCATGAGCAGTTCACTTATATATAAATACCTTGTTGCCTCAAAGTTTCTTCAGGAGTTTTGGAAGGTAGAAAAAATATGTCATCATTATTAGGGCGACTTACATAATCTGAAAGATTATTGAAATTACAAAAATGATAATCATAGGGAGTAGAATAAATTGACAAATTAAGTGTTGGTAGAGCAAATCTTTTCAGCTTTCCATGTGGGTCTATACCATCCACATGAAAATGCTTTATGCAAATAACGCTTTTGAATGAATGAAGACAAGGATTTTCGATTCTTTCCAACCAAACATTTCTAACACCCTCAACTTGTGTAATGAAAAACCTAGATTTTTACTAATCAGAAATTACTACACGAATATGAAATTGCTACAGAAAATATTAATTCACAGTACACTTTTAGTGAGTTATAAGTTAATCCAAAACCACTACTTATATGAATGCAACACATACCTTTTGACATTACTATCACTGTAGCATTTGGGAACACAGCAAGAATAAACCATTTCAATTTAATTAAATTGAATAAGTTGAAAGTGAATATCTCTCTAGCTGAATAACACTACTTTTTGAATAAAAATAAAAATTTAGAAAGCACTGACGTGAGGTCAGATTGCTTTGGCGCTCTTGTTGAGCTACTTGCGAGTAAATATTCAAACCATAACAAATCTATACACTCTGATGAACGCCTAATGAATGAACAAACCTATATCTCAATTTAAAAATAACTACTCATAATTTTCCCCAAGTTCTGTTCGAGGCTATGATTCCCTTCCCCTAAAAACTTACGTCAGTGCTTTTCTAAATTTTGACAACGTATATTATTTCAGCCACCGAGATTGAATTCTATCTCTATGATTCCCCGTTACGAAAATTTTTTTGATTAATATTACGCCAACTGACACTGATTAATGAGCCCGGCATTTGTCAATCGAATATCGATCTGTGATGACCATCGTTCAAAGAAAATCATCGGGACGTATGTCATTTCTCTTTTCTTTTGAGTAATTTAAAAAAATGTTCATATCTTTTGATGGAAAAGAGCTACGACAATGAATGATATCGATCACCTCAATATATTCACGAATTTTTATTGAAATCCGAAAAATATCTTATGAGATAGTGAGGATTAAAAAATTTTTTTTTGGGAATTTTTTAAAAATTTTCTAGCGTGACGATTTCTGCGAAATTTTGCGAGCTGTTTTGTGGCAGCCTCCCTCAACAATATTTCAAGTATTAATTTGATCGGATGGATATTCTAGTAGTTATTGAGGAAACAAAATTTCAGATGCTCATAACTACTGAACCATCCGACGGATTTGGCCTAATAACGAACTTGACCGAGATATTTGGACAATTAACGTATTCTGAAAATATAAAAACTCTAGCTGATTCCTTTTGGATGCTAGAGAGGATACGGCCGGCCGGCCGGACAGACTCAACTTTCGCCACGAATTCTTCATCAGGGAGTCGAACCCAATCGATTGAGACCCTTTTCGGCTCGATATTCCAAAATTACAGACATTGGGGCAAAATGATAGACACTCTGTTCGGTTGAACAAGAGCGCCAAGAAATAAGTAGTCTAGGTATGGAATAAACCTAGAACACGACATGGGAGAAAAAATGGCGTTGGCATTGAATACATGAAAGTTCATGCTCGTCAAAGAATAGTCCATCAAGACCGAGATCCGATAAAATCCGTTTTTACCGATCACTACTGAGAAGCCCTAATTTACCGATCCATTTAGGGAATGACTAAGGATGTCTGCCGCTCGTCGAAGAAAAACGTGACCACCTTTGTAGTAGGCTAGTTCCCACCCCCTGCTTTGTTGCACCACCCATATTCAGATAGTGGTTGCATGAACACATGAACATGAATATTATTAATAGTATGAACTGAAATATAAACTACTTCAGAATTGGGAGCAATCCCTTACCCATATAGATAAATTGTATGGTTAACTGATTTACCCATTTTACTTTGCGTTCAATAATGTTTTGGAAATATTTTCAGGTTCACATCTCTGTATAACTAGTATATACATATCACATAATTGAATAAATTTACATTTCAGGTATAAATTGATTTGATATAGTCGGTATGAAATAAGATTTCCTGCAAATATAAAGAAGCTTTTTTAATTATGGGTAATACAACAAATTTAAATGTCACGAGAATCACCTTGAAATACATTAAATCCAATGAATTGATTTCATGAGGCTGAATACAATGCAAAATTATTTATTGATTCGATAGGTCGGCTCAGCAATTAAGGAAAAATTATGAAAACAATAAAACAGAGCACAATTATATATAGACTAATATTCACAATAAAAAATTTATTCTACGAAATACAGATTCAGTTCGATTGAATTTTTGACAACACATTTCTGAGTTTTAAAGAAAACCAACTCTGTGATGACAGATCACTAATGTACCCATGCCAAAACAGAACAGATATTAGTTCTATAAACAATTTTTTTTATATAAGGCACAAAGAAACTATTAGAATAATCAACAAGAAAGATCATATATACAAGAATTTTCCTTCCGATACAAAAACTATAGAGCAATGCTTGATTTCAAGCACTAATGCCAAACTACATAGATTACCATAACAGATTCACATAAACACATACACATACAAAAAAAAGAAATTTGACAAATGAATTTCAGCACTCTCCCATAGGTCAAACGCTCATTGAAAAGCTAAAAATTTTACAGATGATCAAACACAATCCCTTTACCAGCTTGATATACCAATTGTTCATATCTAATAAATACAATCAGTTCATTCAAAATCTATTACATTAGTGTTCGATCTCAAGTGTAATTTATCGAACAGATTTCAGGGTTGAAATGAGTTGTGTTTGATCCCTCTTGTTGTTTATCCAAGAGATTTATCTATCAACTAACGAGGCGTTTGGCCACTCAGGTCATTTAAAGCATAAAATGATGGGTTTCCACAAAACAATGGAAATTATTTCTCATTTCCATTACCTATACTAAGTTGTTAACTGAAATACATATATGTTGAGATATCTTCACCCAATTTACTGTGATTATCAACCTTCAATACTTTTGTCGATAGAAAAAAACATTCTTTCGTTTTGAATCCAATTCTTGAAAATTAGGTATACCTCAATAAACATATTTTAAGAATCAAAAATCCTGAACCTGCAAATATGACGAAGCAAAATTCTCTTATAATGTAATAAAAAGAGCATTTGAAACTTTTAAATCACTAGATCTGCATATTTTTCTGTACACTCCACAAGAGAATATCCATTTTGTTGCAAGTTATACAGATGTTTATCCTGAAGTAAGAATTAACGATAATTGGCCACTATTCTTTCTAATAGCCATTGCAATAATTTTCCATTTAATGGGGAAGAAAATATCACCTAGTCTTATATTCTCTAAACATCTAGGTACAAATAATTCTTCTGTCCATCTTATTTAGTCATTCATTTTTATGGATTGTAAGATCAAGAACTCCAAAATAAAACTCAACTCCCAATCCCTAATAATTTTGTCTCTTATTTATTCAGTTAGTGAAAGCCTGGAAACAATATAATGAACGTATTAATACATCTTGATAAAGGAACATCACCACTTACCTTCATAAAAGATATTTTTTTGTCAAAAATTTCCTGACAAATATTCGTAAACACAAATAAAAAAAAACAAGTGATTGAAAGTTGTTGTCTGGCAGGCGCAATTAAACAAAGAGCCACCAAAACTGTACCTATCTCTCTCAATTTTCAATCTCCATTTTGCTGTTCGGGTTCTGCATTTCTTTGATAGTTTTCTGACAGTCCAAGAATAGTCCAAAAATGATCCAAAAATCCTCAGCTATTACGCATCAGTTCTGCGCACCCTGAGGATATTCGGGTTAAATTATTGTGTGAATTCTCTTTTAGGTCAGGGTCAGGTACAGAGATATAGAGTGGGGAGAATGATCTTCGAGATGCGTGAAGTGGCTAATTTTACGTCCGCCATTTTTATACTTTCGGTTCATTGGAGTAGAAAACAGTGTATCTGAGGGATAGTTTGTATAAAATGAAAATTAAATGTACAGAGCATATCAATTTCGTAGATAAATCTATAGCTTCAGAATCTACACTCAGAATATCAGTCCAAACTGTCCTCATATCAACTGATTTTGGGAAACTAAAAAGATCATATTACTTTGGAAAGTAAACAACACGCCACTGAGCATATAAACAATGCCAAGCGGTATGATCAGTCGGATAATTTCAATAAAAACTTGCGTATAAAATGATATTTCCTCGACCTTCTTTGTTTTATAGTTTTTACACGTTTTAACAATACAAGACATGTTCAAAGTATCGAAGTATCTATCAGCACAATCTAAAATTCAAGCGATTTCTAACTCATCTGACAAGTAGAACAGCTGACTACGAAAGTATAAAAATGGTCGAAATTTGACATAAGAATTTAGCCACCAATTTCGGATGCGCAGTGGTCGAAGCGTATTCTCCCCACTCTATATCTCTGCTCAGGTACAGTTCGAAGTATAACTGAGGTAAACAGAGTTCGTTTATGATTTCCGATTTACCAGAAACAGAGAATACATACAAATAACCGAAAATAAGGGTAACTTTTGATTTTCAGATGGAATGGCGTGTTTATTAATAAATTCCAAGTTGAATATTGTGAAAAATAGCTTCATAAAATATGATAAAAAAAATTTCAATTGTATCTTTGAAGTTATGTCGAGTTTGGAAAAATTGTTATAGAAAAATTAAGACTCTATTGGGTGAGCCGGATATTTGCGACATGTAGTATGAATAAAAAATATATAAATTTTCGTAGAAGTTTGTATAAAAATATATTGATATCTATAATATTACAAAAAATATAAAAACGTGTAAAATACAATAATGAGTAAGCAAAATACATAATGATTATATTCCATTATTAATTAAGATAAATGTAGCAGATTTGATAATCTAATATTTTTAGAATTTGGTGTTTTCAAGTTGTTTGTTGTATTTTTGTAAAATTTATAAATGAGTGTTCTCATTAATAGATCTAGCACATATGATCTATGCTCTTCGCAGGAGCTCGAATGGTCTAAGCATTCTGGTTGGCTTGACTGAAGGTGTTTCAGAAAACGAAAAGGGTAAAGGACTTTGCCTGCAGAATACTTGCCAATATTTTTTTCAAACACTTTCATTCCCAGCTCAGTAAATTTTTTTTATCAAATTAGTTGGGTATTTCAATCTCCCCGTGGAGTTCAATTCATAGTTCTTGAAGAATATCAAAATTTCATTAATTTCCACCATATCTTCTGTATCCTACAGAAGAATGGAACATTCTTTACACTTATATTGGTTAATTAATTTTTTCACCGAATATCCGACAAAATAGACTACTCCACAATCCTCTAGTTTTACTGGACCTTCAGAATATACTCAAATAGCATCTGAATCTTCTGAAGAAGAGCTGGCTTTTTCATAATGAGGAGATTGAGTAATATTAATTTGGGTCAATACCCTCTCAGTGCTCGAAATATTCTCGTCCGCTTTGTCTGGATTCGAATCTGCATTTGCCCCCTCTCAATACATTTTGCACCATAGTAATTTTGAAGACAGCCTTGAAGGACCTCACCGTTGGTTTTCTGTTATATATCTTTTGTCTATATATGGCAAATTGATTTTCCAGAGGTTCTTGTATTAACCTGCAGGTAAATAAATATGGAAATCCCTCTTTTTTTGCCGGATTGACAGCTCCTTAACAGCATTGATGGTAAGAAGGAATCCATCGAAGGAATCCGGCCTTGTTTCCTTTCCATTTTTATTTAGTTTCTTGAGGCCCTTCAGTAGATTGTAACCCTTATTGATAGCCTCCAAAACCAATGTATTTTGGTCAGATAAGGGCTTATTACAAGGATTAGATGCTATTTTTCGGTTGCTATTCAGTGCGTCGAACAAATTATTCATCGTTTCCTCAAAATTTGCAGTATTCAAAGCAGTATCATAATCCATTTGGCCGGTTAATACTACAGTATTTATAGCTGCCGCAACGCTATGGCTGAATAATTGAGCCGCTAACCGCACATTCAAAATGAATTTGGGTCAAATGTGCATTAGTTACCCATGGAAGTGCTCTGCCAGATTTACTTCTTACGTCGATGTTGTAGATGCGCTTTATGTCCTCAAACTTAATAAATTCACCTTTCAGAGTAAATACGTTATCAATGAAATTATTTCTCACTTGAGCAGGTGAGGAATATCAAAGAAAGTAAAGTATTTCCTATCTCCCATATGAAAATTTGGTCTGTCCCCACTCACACCCAGCCGTCTAAACAATTTTTGGTTTGTCTTCGACAAATCGCAAGTTATGCCAATTGGTTCGAAACCTGTAGTGGTTAATTTACTTAAGCACATTTCAATTATTGAATAGAGTGAGGATTATAGGATTCCATTGTCAGACACAAAGTATGCAATTGGCATTTTTCAATTTAAATGAATACCCCTTATCATCAAAACCAGACCTTGAGTGGCACGAATTGGTTTTCTTTCCAATTGCCACGATCCTCAAAACATTCAATTTTATTCAATTTTCTATTGTATTCTAAAGTATTCTTGATGGCCATTTCATCGAAGCTAAAAATGCATTTTCTCTCATAGGGCTGCATGGTGTCTACTTCAATTTTCATTAGGTAAAAAATTATTTTATTCAGTCCGGGATTGCAAATGAAATTACTCACCCATTTGCGTAAAGTAGAAACAGATGGTAAAACAACTTGTTTTCCACTCATGAATTTGTATGTAGCCGGACTCTTATAATATAAGCTTAACGCAGTTTTTTTTTTCATCAGACGACCAAATTCTACTTGATCGCAATTGCATTTTCACCAATGTTCTTGAAAATTCAGGTAATGCACTGTCCACATGTGTTTTTCCAGAAGCTTAAGTTTCTGTATTCTTTTATTGGCCGCTTCATTAAGGTTATTTATTTTTTTTAGCTTAGCACTGAGCAGTTTCTCTTCCAACGACTTAATCTGTTTGCTCCTCGAATTTACCTGTTGTTGGAAGATCTATTAATTGCATCACGGGGGTGATCTTAGCCACAACCACAAAACCGATAAAGGTCGCACACACGATCCGACTTATATATGTCAGGATGAGAATATATTATAAATCTATTCGAAATGTTACTTGAATTATTATTAATCACTGTGAAACTAATGTGGAATATGTTTTCAATATACCAGAAAGCTTATCGAATGAATTAAAGTGAGGAAACTTGGATATTCATCTATCTCGAGATACAAGAGGCGAAGAAAATCGATATATTCGAAATTTTCACTGAATGTCGAAAATATAACGAGCTCAAATTATATGAGACAACCTTGAAGACGAAGTAAGAAAAAATGGACATCCGTCACTGACGTGCTACGGGGGTAGCAAGTGGTGTTATTAATATTCAAAAAGATTAAAATTTTCGATGAAATCGGTTTGGTCAGGCGAAAAACGCAAATGGATTATGTTTATATCGTTGAAACAAGCTCACAGACGAAATTAGAAAAAATGGACATCCGTCAGTGACGTGCTACGGGGGTACCAACTGGTGTTATGAATATTCAAAAAGTTCAAAATTTTCGATGAAATCGGTTTTGTTAGGCAGAAAACGCAAATGGATTATGTTTCTATCGTGGAAACAAGCGAACAAACGGAATTAGAAAAAATGGACATTCGTCAGTGACGTGCTACGGGGGTACCAAGTGGTGTTATGAATATTAAAAAGTTCAAAATTTTCGATGAAATCGGTTTTGTCAGGCAAAAAACACAATTGGATTATGTTTCTATCGTTCAAACAAGCAAACAGATGGAATTATAAAAAATGGGCATCCGTCAGTGACGTGCTACGAGGGTACCAAGAGATGTTATGAATATTCAAAAAGTTCGAAATTTTCGATGAAAACGGTTTTGTCTTGCTGAAAACTTCATTTTAAACCACTGTTTCCCACTCATTTTCATCTTCCGCGTTTAGTAAGTAAGATATCAGTGGATGAGTGATTCTCAAATTGTTGATATACCGGCTCATTACAGTCAAAATATTAACTTCATTTCAATTTTATTTATTTTACTTAAGGGTCCATTTTGAACAAGTTTCTCCCTATTCAATTTCATCCGTTACGAATAATTCGTTAGATTTCACCGGTGTTGTTATTCCTCAAAAGTTTATATACCGAATTGCAACAGTAAAACTTAACTCAACTCAACTCAAAACTTAATTTTTAACAACATTTTAATTACTCAGTTCATCTTCAGCCTTTTGTTAGTGAGATATCAGCGGATTAGTGGTTCTTGTAAAGTTGATATACCGGCTTTTTACGGTCAAAATATCAACTCCATTTTTTGTTGTGTTAAACTGTTTTCTCTTACTGAAAACTCCAATTTCAACAACTTTTTCCCTACTCCTTTGCATCTCAATCTCTTTGAATATTCATAACAGTACTTTCGAACCCTGTAGCACGTCACTGACAGATGTCCATCTTTTCTAATTTCGTCTGTTAGCTTGTTTCAACGATAGAAACATAATCCATTTGCTTTTTTTTGCCTAATAAAACCGGTTTCATCGAAAATTTCGATCTATTTGAATATTCATAACACCACTTGCTACCCCCGTAGCACGTCATTCCGTCTATAAGCTTGTTTTAACGATAGAAACATAATCCAATTGTGTTTTTTGCCTGACAAAACCGATTTCACCGAAAATTTTGAACTTTTTAATATTCATAACACCACTTGGTACCCCGTAGCACGTCACTGATGGATGTCCATTTTATCTAATTTCGTCTGTGACCTTGTTTCAACGATAGAAACATAATCCAATAGTGATTTTTGCCTGACAAAACCGATTTCATCGAAAATTTCGAACTTTTTTAATACTCATAACAGTAATTTCGATCCCTGTAGCACGTCACTGACGGATGTGCAATTTTTCTAATTCCGTCTGTTAGCTTGTTTTTACGATAGAAACTTAATCCAATAGCGTTTTTCGCCTGACAAAACCGGTTTCATCGAAAATTTCGAAATTTTTGAATATTCATAACTCTTCTTGGTACCCGGGTAGCACGTCACTGACGGATGTCCATTTTTTCTAATTTCGTCGATGACCTTGTTTCAACGATAGAAACATGATCCAATTGCGGTTTTTGCCTGACGAAACCGGTTTCATCGAAAATTTCGATCTCTTTGAATATTCGACCTACTGGCCTGGGGTGGAGCATATCCATGTCACACTAGAAGGGTTGAGGTGGTGCAATATAGCTTTTACGTGTTATCCACAGGAAACCACTATTGTTTCCGTCAGATGATCTGTACACTATTTCGAAAATTATGAGCCCCCTCAGACTATTTGTTTTTCAGATGTTGACTGCAACCGGTTCCAGAAAAATTATACTGCAACATAAAAACTATGATTATGAAACCAGGAAGAGGAGCACCCACTTCTGGATTCCAAGAGCCAGGAAACGTATTGGGCAGAGATGTTGCACATATCTCGCCTCATGTATATGTAGCGAGGTTCCGAACGAGATAAGAAGGGTACAAAATCCTAGAAGGCGAAAGCATGAAATCAAAGCATGGGTGGTTGGGAAGGACGAACAATATTTCCACTCGCTGATCAACCCTTAGTTAATTAGGTTCTTTTGGTGATGTCGATTAACCATTTCTATATCTGTAGAATTTATATTTGTTTATTCGCTCATTGGCTATTGTAATGCTTATGAAGTTGTAAAATATTCATCGCGTACAGGCTCTTGCCTCTGCGATTAATGTTTATGCTCAATAAACTATTATTTTTTTTTTTTAATTCACCGTTGATCGGGTATAATCGAGGCACCTGTCGGATGTACATCAAGACAAATGCTAGTGCTACGGACCTTGCAAAAATTTCCTGACCAGTCGTGTCGTGCCCAGTATGACCTGTTTCTGCGAGGCTGAGATGATGTCTGGATCCAGACCCAGCCTTTGGGTGTTCTCAGGCAAATGCTTTTCTACCAGACCATTGACCGACATTACCATCGGTAAGATGCTGACGGTACGGAGTCTGTACATTTCTCGAAGTTGAAAAGCCAAATCGGTGTACTTGGCAATCTTCTCCGAGTAGGCCTTTGACAGATTGTCATCCGCAGGTATCGTGAAGTCTAGCAAAAGACAGGTTTTTTCCTTTTTGTCAAACAACGTGACATCCGGCCTGTTGTGTGCGGTTCCCCTATCCGTAGTCATCGTCGCATCCCAATAGAACCTGTACTCATCGTTCTCCAATATGGGCTTCAGCAGGTATGTGTAGTGTGGGACCTCATTCTCTATCAGGCCAAGTCTAAGTGCCATCTGCTGGTGATAGATTTTTGCCATGGAGTTGTGCCTCTCAAGGTAATCTCTCGGGTCAAGTATGGGGGCAGGCTGAGGTCACGTGCTGAATTGACTCTAGCGCTTGATCACATTTGCGACATCTGTCAGATGGGATGTCTTGCCATGCAATGTGCTTAAGGTATGCCCTTGTTGGCACCACTTGATCTTGGATGGCTATGAACCGACCCTCCGTTTCCGGGAATAGGTATCCTGCCCGGAGATAGGTGAGAGATTCCTTCTCGTTGACTACAGTACTTTCCAGATGTCCGGGATATCTTCCGTGCAGGGCCTTTGCACTCCATTCTCTAACCAACTCTTCCTGTGTGGGCATGGTGTTCTGTACGTCCGGTTGAGCCAGTTTTAGTGCAGATATTCCCTCATCCGCCTTTCGTATGGCCACAAAGAGGGCTGAGCTTTGTTGGGTGAAATACCCTCTGAGGTTCTGGACATACTCGGCATGGGCACTCTCCAAATTCATTCCTCGACCTCCCTTATGTCTCGGGAGGTAAAGGCGTATGCAGGATGAATGCGGGTGGTGTACTCCAAACTTGGTTAGCATGACTCTCAAAGCTCTGTCCATTTCTCTGAGGTCCGTAATGGACCAATTCAGGATTCCGAATGAGTACGTCATGCTTGGAATCGCCCATATGTTGATTGCGGTGAAGAGAGATCTTGCATTGAGCCCAGATTTCATTAATATGTTGACTCTGTGGTATAGTTTCTCCTTGAAGGTCTCCTTCATTTCTGAGACGTTGATGTCCAGTGCCTGACTTACTCCCAGATACTTGTAGGCTCCATCTTTACCTAAAGGAGCGATTGTGATGTGATTCATCAGAGTTGTTCCCTGGGTTGTATCTTGGATCTTTCCTCTCTTCACCTCCAGTACTGCGCATTTGTCAGGGCTCATTTGCATGTTAATTGTTTCGCTGAAGATCGACACAATTTCTAACAATCTTCTTAGCTCTTCTTGGTTCGACGCATATAGTTTGAGATCGTCCATGTATAATTGATGGTTTATACGAGTATTACTGGCTTTGCATATGGTGTAGCCATATTTGGTGTCGTTCAGCAACATGCTCAAGGGGTTGAGTGCGATACAGAACCAGATGGGGCTCAAAGTATCTCTCTGGAATATTCCCCGACGTATTTGTATCCTCTCCGTCTCGACCATGCGTTCTCCTGCTCTTATGTGGAGCGAAAATCTATCACACTGTCTTTTATTCCATGCATTTTCAGAGCACTCAACAGCCAGGAGTGTGGAACCGAGTCGAACACCTTTTTATAATCGATCCAGGCGATGGAAATGTTTCTCAGTCGTTTCCGGGCTTGCTTAGTGAGTATGTAGTCTATGATCAAAAGTTCTTTGCAGCCCTTCGTTCTTATGCGACCGCCACTCTCTTTGGCCGTGAGGTTATTGAGTCTCAGGTGCTGGCTTATGTGCTTTGTGATAACTCCGGTGAGAATCTTGTAGAGCGAGAATAGGCAAGTTATTGGGCGGTAGTTCTTGGGGTCACTTGGGTCCCCGTCCTTTGGTATCAAAAACGTTTTACCCAAAGTGAGGAAGGTGGGTACCGACGTTGGATCATCGAGAGCCTTCTGCAACAAGTCAGCTAGCTTTTCGTGTACGCTGGTGAAATTTTTCCACTAGTAGTTATGAATCTTGTCGGGTCCTGGTGATGACCAGTTGTTGGAGCCTTTTAGTGTCTCTCTGATGTCTGACACCCCAATTTGTATGTCCCTCATTTCAGCATCAGGTATTTTTATCGTACCTCAGTGATCCATTGAGCTTGGTTGTCGTGGCTTGCTGTTTCAGACCAGGTGTTCTTCCAAAATTTACAGGCTGCTTCATGGTCGCTAGTTGCTGATGAACAATCTTCGCTATGTCATCATGTCTTTTTGTGTATTCTCGATTTGCAAGTGTGGTGCATGCTCCAATAAGATGTTCTATTGTCTCCGATTGTGTTCCGCAAAGTCTGCATTTGTCGTCTATCAATTCCTTGAGGATATACTTCCGGTAATTACGTGTGGCTATAACCCGGTCTTGTATTGCTGTTATAAAACCCTCTGTCTCTCCGTATAACTCTCCTCTTTGCAGCCATTTATTGGTTGAGGAGTAATCCACGCTCAAGCTAGAGAGCAAATGTGGGTAGGTACCATGCATTTTCTTAGCTTTCCAGTTTTGTAGTAGCTGTTCATCTGTTAGTCCTCTATCATTATCTTCATCCTGGAGGGCCAGTCGTAGCGGAGTGTAGTTAGTGTCAGCTCCGCATACTGCAGAATATAGGTTTGAGTCTCGTTTAGAGTTGAAATATTCTCTTAGTTTGCATATTTGTTCTCCATGCAACCTTTGGATGTTTAGAATACCTCTACCCCCTTTGACCTTGGCAGGTTAATACGCTCTATGGCTGAGTTCGAGTATAGCATTCTGTGTTTTGTCATCAGGACTCTAAGTGACCTTGCAGTTGCTTCCATGTCTGTGGCGGACCATTTGATTACACCATACGAGTACGTCAGAACAGGTATAGCGAACGCGTTTAGGGCTTTGATCTTATTACCTGCATTCAATTCAGTTTTGAGGATAGCTCTTGCTCTTCTTTGGAAGATGTCTAGAAGTCTTGTTTTAATTGCTGTATGGTGGATTCCTTTTGATTGTAGGAAGCCCAGATACTTGTAGGGCTGATTATCATCTAAATTTTCAATGATAGCATCCGCTGATACCGGAAATCCCTCGCAGTTTACGATTTCTCCTTTTCTAAGATGCAGTGTCTTACATTTGTTCATACCAAACGTCATTGAGACATCCTCCGAAAAAAATTTTGTTATTTCCAGCAGTTTATGTAATTCATCCTTGTTTCTGGCATATAGTTTTAGGTCATCCATGTATAATTGATGGTTCAGTACGTGATTTGCTCTAGATGACTTGATGTTAAATCCGTACTTAGTGAACTTAAGTGTTCTGCTGAGAGGATTTAGAGCCAAACAAAACCAAAGTGGGCTTAGTGAATCTCCCTGGTAAATTCCTGCAAATGTTCAACGTTTTACTGGTTTGACTTGCTGTATTACCTGTTGTTCTTAATTGTATTGTCCATCGTTTCATTAGTACCCGCAGTCATTTAACAATAGAAGGATGGATTTTATACATCTGTAGTACTTTGATCAGGTAACTATAAGGTACAGAGTCGAATGCCTTTTGATAGTCGATGTAGGCAACGTGTAAGTTTCTCTGTTTCTTGATAGCTTGAGATGTTATCACAGCATCGATTATTACCTGCTCCTTACATCCTTGCGATCCTCTGCAACAACCTTTCTGTTCTTCTGTTAAAATGTTATTCGTAGAACAGTGTCTGTAAATTTTGTTAGCCAATATACTGGTGAAAATTTTATATATAGTCGGCAGACAGGTTATTGGTCTGTATTCTGCAGGGTTATTTGGGTTATCACTTTTTGGAATTAGGAATGTATTTCCTCTAGTTATAAATTCTGGGGTGCATTCAGGTCTGTCCAGCATCTGACAGAATAAATCCAGAAGGTATCTATGGATACCTGAAAGCTTCTTATACCAAAAGCCATGAATAAGGTCTGGGCCAGCAGCTTTTCAGTTTTTGCTTTTTCAACGCTTCTTTCAGGTCTTCCATGGTGATTGTCGCATTATTCATATGTGTTATTTCCCTTGATCGTTTTTTTCTTCTTGCTGTAACCATTCGGAAGATTCCTTATATCCTTTCGGTGTTCCCCATATGTTTCCCCAAAAGTCAGTAAACTGCTCCATCGCAGGTGTATGTTTATTGTCATTCCGAGTGTGATTCGAGGATTCTAAATTTCTGTAGAACTTTCCTTGGTTTCTCCGGAAGTCATTGTTCTGTGTCTATCTAAGTTTCCTCACTTTAATTCATTCCATAAGCTTGCTGGTATATTGAAAACATATTCCACATTAGTTCCACAGTGATTAACCTTAATTCAAGTAACATTCCGAATAGATTTATAATATATACGCATCCTGACATATATAAAGTCGGATCGTGTGTGCGACCTTTATCGGTTTTGTGGTTGTGGCTAAGATCACTCCCGTAATTGCATCACCCAAGACCTGTCTTCTGATGTTTCTGATTGTTTTCAAACAGGCGAAAGACAACGTGAAGTATCAAGATGTTTCAACTTTTTCGCGGCAGGATAAACCTTTCTATTCCTATGACTGGATGTAAATTTAGGAGACTTAGGATCAATTTGGTTATGCTGGAATTCATTTCAACCTTACCGGAGTATTTAAAAGGAATTGTATTCAGTCGTACGGAAGTAAGAAATTCAGCACTGAAATGTTTATAACATAGAAACGGTTGTTTTAACGATTTTGAGCTCAAGTTTTCCAAACCAATATTACCTAGAAAAATTAAGCAAATTTATTGATTCGTGATTCTCTTAGAAATGCCTTAAAATTCAGTATTTATCTAAACATAGCACTGATGTGAGGTGAGGTTTTGCCGATCTTGTCAAACTACTAATATTCAAGAGTAATTAATCAAGCTTTGAAAAATCATATCTCTGGAATTATGGATTAGATTATCGAAAATAAAAAATAGTATGTTCGAATGACATCTTTCGAAATGTTGTTACATTCATTGGGAAGTTATTGGGAAATAACTATATTGGAAGTAACCCTTGTTCTAAGGATTTGAGGAATTTACATCTTCGTGTATCAAATATTGAAACTTCTATAATATTGGATCTATTGGAGTGAGACTATTAACAGTTCATTTTACCATCACCTTGACTGGAAACCCTCCCTAGAACAACCTAAGGGTAGGAACTACATCACTACGAGTGAAGTTGGTTTGGACATTTTTCCAAATGTGATCATCTGTTGGTCAGACTGTCATTGGGATATTTTACGGCAGTCGTCGGACTCTGGAAATTCTACGCCGGTGAAAATAAGGTCGTACACAACTTATTTTGATTCTTTGAAATAATTAATATCTCAAGCCTGTTGATTCAGAGCAACATTAATTCATATGATTGTTATTTGACTCTGAGATCAGTTCAGGTTTCGAATGCCTTTTGTTGAATTATGCCATAACATTTCCATCTTTTGTATCTTATGAATTGAGTTGAGAACTTTGAATATTATTTAGTTGTTGGGACAAGAGCATATGCAGTGAATTTGGATCATTTATGAATTGGAAATTTATTCTGTATTGTTGTTCTTTTGCTGACGTTACTATTTTATTCATTGCTGATTTTATATTGTTGCTGAATTATATTTGGGATATGGGATTGTGATATTTTTTCACACTGTTTAATTGACTTGGTACTTCATGATAAATAAATGTATATACGGGGGTCAGCCTGTTTTTATTGTAACCTTATCAGCCTTTTAGACTCTGACTTTCGTAATTTGGTCTGAGTTGAATCTAGTGAATTTAATGTGATTTATAAATTACGTGGCACCCATTTATTTTTTATTATCATTAATTAATTATTGAAATTAACTTTACTATTTAATTTTTCTTCTCGAACCACCCCACGCCGCTGAGTTGCCGGTAGACTTAAATCACTTTTGTGGCTTTCAGAACTGAATGTTACATTGTATTTGTGAAATGTTTTCTCAAAAATAATTAAATTATCTTCCTGAATTAACAACAGTAGCGCCAGCTAGTATTAGTCCATAATTTATAGTTTGCATCAATACAGACTGTACTTGGATTTTCAATACAATAGAACATTTGCATGATGGTGGCGGTGTCTGGATAGATGTCAGCAGAAATTTATGTGCTATTTTAAGGTCCAAATGACTGTCAGACGCTGAAGATGTGTGGCTTTCAATATCAAGCAATTCGTTCAAGTTTCATTTATGATGTGTTTACCTGCCCCAGGTGACTACTAAAGTTTACAAACCTTCTGCTCGAGTTTAGAGGATATAACAAGTGACCATCCCAATTATACTTTTGTAGTTTGCAGGGATTTCAATCTGCCTTCTATTGAATGGCAATATAACAATGTGAATAGTAGTTGTATACCTCTTAATTTTACTGATATTCATACTAATCTTTTCGTAGACACGATTTCGTATTGTGGTCTCTCACAATTCAATCACTATAAAAATGTATCCCATAATACGTTAGATTTGATTCTGAATAATGATTACTCGGTCAGGAGGTTAAAATTTCTAATGAACCTTTGGTTAATGAGGATAGGTTTCCCAACACCCTAGAGTTTGAATATATTGGAGAAAGGGGATCTCTTCTACTGGAAAAAGGCTACTGAAGGCGAATTTAAATTACTCAACGGCAGAGCTGTGCCAAAGCATTGTGCTTAGTGCTCGTGTAAGCACTCTAAGCACTTTAGTGCTTCCGAGCACTGTGCTCATGAGCACTTTTCAAAGGCTAGTGCTTAGTGCTTGTTTTTCGGAGCACTCTCGCGAAAATCTTAATGCTTAGTAATCCGCTAAGCACTAAGCCTTTCCGAATTCTTGAAGTAGGGTCAATATAAGCAGGTACGGTATTTGATTTTTTTATGTGCACAAAGATAATATGATCGTTTTGAATTAATATTCAGTATTTCTTCAGTCACCATTGATTTGACTTTATGGTTATGAAGGCAAGAAAATTTTTTGTTTTTGCGCGCTTGTTACTAGTGGAACAGGCGGGTTATAGTTCTGTCCAAATGTCTGTAATTTCCGAATATCGAATATTGAAGAAACACTCACAAGCGTTATTGATGAAGCTTTCCAGGAGGACGAATTGGAAGAACTAGCGTTTAAAAAAAATGGTAAAAATTTTCAATTTTCACATTACCGTTATTATACATATTATGATTTCTATATGTTGAGAGTCTCTGAAGCATTGTTTCTCATATAGGGTGTTGAATTATGAAGAATTAGGAGTCCGCACTGCAGCATATTGAATCAAATTTATTGTTGATTATCAAAAAACTGACTTATATGTCAATACACTATCAATTAAAAGTTACACATATATCTATTTTTAATGTTCAAGAAAACGCAGTTTCATGACGAAGAAATCAGAATTTTTACATTCTTTGTCGCAATTTCAACAATCCAAAAAATTAAAAAATTAATGAAAAAATTAAAGAATATATTCTAATGTTTTCTGGGACATTGAAAAAAGGTATAGATGATACTTTTATTGAAACTGTAGTGACATATAAGTCAGTTTTTTAGAGAATTAATCTATTTAACTTACTTCTCAAATAAGATTAGTTGAATTATCCTTTTTATTATGATAGTCATAAGTGGCATCCGCACAGATCTCTACCCGAATAAATTTGGTGTAAAAATATGCTACGCTAATGCTTTTTCAAAGTCGAAATAATTCTTGTAATAAATGATATTTCGGAAGAAAATGGTGTCTTGAGTTTTTCACCTGCGATAAATACTACGAAAGCTTCCAAAATGATCTAGTCACAGATTGAGGCAGCTTAGACGTCTTCCCCATTTTGACATTTACTTATTCAATTAAGTACTTAGTTTTTACGAAATTGAGCTCAACTGCTTATTTTACAAAATATCTGGGACTGTGAATTTCACACCAAAACGAACAATGCATCACATCAGTAGTCTCGAACGTCAGAGAGCGAAAACGGTAGAAATACTTCGAGCAAATCTGTAGATTCCAACTGAAAAATGGTAAACGAGGAAAACCATATTCTTAAATAAACTTCATTCATTACTGGTTCAAATGGTGGGAATTCGAATAGATGTGAAATAAAACGAAAATTCCAACTAGACTAGAATGATTTATTGCACAAAATTTTCTGTACTCTTTTTCACAACTTCATATCACTGATTAAAATGGATATTACACCATAATAAAAGAAGATTGAAAAGCTCTTTTAAAATATTGTAAACAAACGAATATTTTCACAAAACGTCAGACCAAACTCCCGTTCCCAATTGGGAATTTTTAAGCCAGATGTTCTTGTGCATATTTTTATGACCCATCAATTTTAGCACTCTTCGGAATTTCCGTCAGCAAATTTGTTGATTATTTGGAAAGTTTGTGAAACGTTCAATTGGGCCCTAAGCTCACGGAGATATTTAAATACACAAAACCAGGGTTCAATAACTCGGTGGGTAGTTGTAAAATTCGAAAGTTATGGCAATCCTTGAAAAACAGCCCTCATTTTTGCGCGCTTGTTTCTAGGGGAACAGCGAGCTATCGTTTTACCCAATTGTCTCAATCGATTGGGTTCGACTTCCTGATGAAGAACATTTGAGTATGTCCGGACGCGGGCCCTCCGGCTGTTTACTCTCTATCTTCCGAAGTAGATGACCTTGAGTCCTAGAGTTTTCATAATTTCAAAATAGGTTGATTGTCCAAATATTTCGGTCAAGTTCGTTATTGGGCCAAATCCATCGAATAGTTTAGCATTTGAAAGTTGATTTTCGCATTAATTCCTAAAATATTCATCCGATCAATTCGTACCTTGGACGATTTTGAAATAAAAGGGTTGGCCAAATTTCGAAGGAATCGACATGGTAGAAAATTCTTAAAACATTCCCAAAAACATTTTTTTCAGTACTCGATATCTTATCAGATATTCCTTCGAAATCAACAATAATTCGTACATAAATCGGGATTACCGATAATTTGTATGCCCCAGAATTTTACCGTCGTAGCTGAGTTTTTGAATAAAACAAATCAGTTCTAGTGTGAGATTCAAACCAGGGAGAGTGGAAAAACATTAATATTAGGTAGTAATGCAAATGTCAAAAATGAATCTACTTCAATAAACAATTCGAAGTGACATTTTTCAACTACATTGGAATGCAAAAAGCACTAACGTATTGTCACTCTAATCCCAATCAGACTATCTAAAGCATTAAAAAGCATTGGCGTGTCAAGATTTTTTTACTAATAAGGAAAAATGCATAATTTTGGTGCTCCAGAAAAACTGAAAACTTCATATTTCTTGGGCAATGAAAGCACTTCTAGAGAAGTAAAATTCATTTGCCAGGACATTTTGATATTTTCAAGCAAAAAGCTCATCCAAATTATCTTCTGAGAAACCATACTTCTGGGTAATATTCCACTGGACTAATAAATAATATTGAACAAGCACTCAAGGAAAAGATCATAATTGAATGCAATTTGAACACTCTGCGATAAAGAAAATTTCATCCTAAAATGTTTTGCAATCAATTTTGTTCAGTACCAAAGAATACCGAATGCTGAAAATAAAGTTTCAATATTTTAGTCTGTGATTAAAGACCTCAAAATAAGTAAGATATTTCAGAAAGTGGTTTTGAAGATGAAGCGATATTCTGTAGTCTAATTAACTACTAGCGTAACCAAATACAAAATTATACGATATACAATACGATTTGATTTAATTTGCCAGATGTCCTATCAACATACAATTCAAATATTCCTCAATCAGTTCACTGGAAGAAATCTCAGCTGGTCACAGACAACATATCCCTTGTTTATTATGAAACTCATGTTTTGGTCTAAACCATAGCATGCTGGTCCACTTGGAATAAGTGCGCAAAAATAATCATTGTCTCAATACTAAACATGCAAATTTTAACCTGATCCCTTTTCCGAAAACGACTACCAAATAGGCCATCCCCGTGAATCGCCCTGTCTATGCTTGATAAGAAAAATATAAATATATACACCTAATTTTTTTCAGTACCTTTTGGCGCGCTTATTCCTAGTGGAACAGCGTGCTATCGTTTTGCCCAAAGGTCTGTAATTTTCAAATATCGAGCCGGAAATGGCCTCAATCGATTGGGTTTGACTTCCTGATGGAGAATTCGAGGTCAAACTTGAGTATGTCCGGCCCGCCGGCCCTCCGGCCGTATACTCTCTATCTTCCGAAGGAAAAGACCTAGAGGTTTCATTTTTTCAGAATAGGTCGAGTGTCCAAATATCGCAGTCTAGTTCGTTATTGGGCCAAATCCATCGAATAGTTTAGCAGTTAATAACATTAATTTCTTGAATATTTATCCTATCAATTCGTAACTTAGAAAATGTCTAGATAGCGTTAAAAAGGAAGGAGTGTGCCAAATTTCGAGAAAATCGTCACGAGAGAAAATTTTTTAAAAATTCCCAACATGTTTTTTTTTCAATACACGATATCTCATAAGTTATTCGTCAGATCACAACAATTTAGGGCATTTATGCAAGGTATAGGTACCTAAAATATTTTAAAATTTCATCATCATAGCGTACAATCTCCAGAAGATATAAGAGTTTTTCTGAAAATGAAGTCACAGATTATATTTCTATCTATGAATTCACATCACATCTACTATAAATCTCTATGAGGGTGGTTTTAATTTTATGACAAGTTGTCATAATGAGTGAATATTGAGCCGAAAATGAAACTAATTATGTGGGTTCATTTTTATGACAAACATGTCTAAAATACTGGTGTGTGCAGTTGTCATATTTTGAATGGAAATGTCGTTATGAATTTTGCGACAAGAGGACTATTTTTTCCCAAATGTCTGTAATTTCTGAATATTGTGCTGAAAATGATCGCCATCGGTTGGATTTGACTCGTGATGAAGAAACGGTGGTCCAATTTGAAAATGTTTGGCTGAATATTCTCTATCTTCCGAAAGAGATGAGATAGAGATTCCATATTAATAGAATTAGTTTATTATCCAAATATAAGTCAAGTTAGTTATTGGGCCAGACCTGTCCGATAGCTCAGCAATTATGAATCTGAAATTCGGTTATAATTGATGACACTCAACTACAACAACTTATATATGGTATAGAAATGTGGAAAGAATGCCAGATCGCGGAATTTGCTGAATTGTAAGTTCACTCAACTTCCATTTAAGATATATGTTTATTGATTCTTTCACACTCATTGTGCTGGCTGATTTTGAATCGCACTCTTTTAAGTCTGAGAAAAGACTTTAGAACAAGCTCGTAAAAGCTCTTGATCTCACGTCAGTGCTTTCACATTTTTTCAGTAATGTGTTCTCGCTTATAAAATAATTGGTCCTCGATTATTAATTCAACTTTATGCATTGATTAGGAACAGCCATTCAGATTCAGATCGGCGAATAAGATTAACTAGTACCAGAATGTAAATTGAATGCATGCGTTTAACAAAACAAATAAAATGGCTTTTGAGTTTTTCCCAGTCTCGAAATCATAATTTTAGATATGTCGATGAAGCTAAAAAGTTCTCATTTCAATGAAACAACATTACATAAAATAGTTCCCACTAAAGTGCTTAGTGCTTAGTGCTCGAAATATTCAATTACTTTTGCAAAAGTGCTCGGTAATCCGGAGCCTTCTGTCGAAAGCGGTGCTTAGAACTCGAGACTCGAAGCCTTTTTTTTTTTTCGAGTGCTTAGGGCTTAGAGCTCGAAGCACTTTTTTTCGGTGCTTAGCACAGCTCTGCTCAACGGCCAATTATAAACAAATTTCAAACGGGTTGAATGAGTTTGAATAGGATAAGAAATTTGAGGGCCTGAGTGCTGAGCAGTGTGTAGATGTGTTTATGGTGAGATCAATAGATTAATTGAGCTTCACGTACCGAAATCATCGATTAATTATTTGAATTTTTCTAGGTGGTTGAGTTTATCAACTATAAAAGCAATAAAAAAGGGCTCAGAGAAAGTGGAAACGATTCTAAAATGTTATTATCTATTAAGAATTCAAAATTTTGAGGAGTAGTTCAAAGTATCTAATAGAATCCGATTACTGAAAATACTTGGACTCTGTGGAGTCCTCGGTTAATCTAATCCAAAATCTGTATGGCAATTTGTAAAAAATAAAGAGGCGCTCCGTATTTCATAGATTCAATAAAAGAGAAGTATACAGGTAAAACAATAAAACAATAACTGATCATAAGAATATTGCGGAGGAATTTTCTGATCATTTTCCTTCGTCTTCAATCCGTCCAATGTAACGAATTCCTCCAAATTTACTCAGAAATATCATAATGTTTCATATTACCTGAAATTATTTAAAAAAAATTAAAGAACTACCAAAAAGCCGGCGGCCCTGATAATCTGCCTACATGTCTGTTGAAGAATTGTGCTACTGCTTTTGTTACTCCTCTTCACAAGCTGTTCAATAAGTCTCTGAGTGAAGGGTGCTTTCCGACAATATGGAAGACTGCCGTAATTGTGCCAATTTATAAATCGGGAAATAAACAACTTTTAGAGAACTAGAGGAGCCGACCCGAGACTCCTCGCTGCCCTGGTATCTACTTCTTGTTAGGAGTGAATATTGAGAAACCTCATGAAGGGTGCTAACCTCCTTGAGCTTTTGTTGACTCGGGTACGCGGGGTCGTCACTCCCCGAAGGCATACGCATACGCCTCCCTGCGTATTTATTATTATTATTATTATTATTATTCATAACATTATTTTCGACCCCTGGTGCACGTCACTACCCATTTTGTCTTATTTAGTCTGTGAGCTCGTATATATAATAGAAATATAATCCAATTGCTTGTTTCGCCTGACAAAACTGATTTCATCGAAAATTTTGATTTTTTTGAATATTCATTAAACTATTTGCCACCCCCCGTAGCATGTCCATTTTTTCTTACTCCGTCTTCAAGATTGTCTCACTAATGAAAATATAATTTGAGGTCCTTATATCTTCGACATTGAGTGAAAATTTCGAATATATGGATTTTCTTCGTCCCTTGTATCTCGAGATAGATGAATATCTAAGTTTCCTCACTTTAATTCATTCTATAAGCTTCCTGGTATATTGAAAACATATTCCACATTAGTTCCACAGTGATTAACCTTAATTCAAGTAACATTCCGAATAGAGTTATAATATATTCGCATCCTGACATATATAAGTCGGATCGTGTGTGCGACCTTTATCGGTTTTGTGGTTGTGGCTAAGATCACTCCCGTAATTGCATCACCCAAGACCTGTCTTCTGATGTTTCTGATTGTTTTCATTTGAAACAGGCGAAAGACAACGTGAAGTATCATGATGTTTCAACTTTTTCGCGGCAGGATAAGCCTTTCTATTCCTATCACTGGATGTAAATTTAGGAGACTTAGGATCTATTTGGTTATGCTGGAATTCATTTCAACCTCACCGGAGTATTTAAAAGGAATTGTATTCAATGGGAGTCGTACGGAAGTTAGAAATTCAGCACTGAAATGTTTATCACATAGAAACGGTTGTTTTAACGATTTTGAGCTCAAGTTTTCCTAACCAATATTACCTAGAAAAATTAAGCAAATTTATTGATGCATGATTCTCTTAGAAATGCCTTAAAATTCAGTATTTATCTAAACATAGCACTGATGTGAGGTCAGGTTTTGCCGATCTTGTCAAACTACTTATATTCAAGAGTAATTAATCAAGCTTTGAAAAATCATATATCTGGAATTATGGATTAGAATATCGAAAATAAAAAATAGTATGTTCGAATGACATCTTTCGAAATGTTGTTACATTCATTGGGAAGTTATTGGGAAATAACTATATTGGAAGTAACCCTTGTTCTAAGGATTTGAGGAATTTACATCTTCGTGTATCAAAAATTGAAACTTCTATAATATTGGATCTATTGGAGTGAGACTATTAACAGTTCATTTTACCATCACCTTGACTGGAAACCCTCCCTAGAACAACCTAAGGGTAGGAACTACATCACTACGAGTGCCTTCGAGCCTGAAGTTGGTTTGGACATTTTTCCTGTGATCGGCCTGAACGGAATTTACACATCTGCCAGGAAGAAAGACTGTCATTGGGATATTTTACGACAGTCATCGGACTCTGGAAATTCTACGCCGGTGAAAATAAGGTCGTACACAACTTATTTTGATTCTTTGAAATAATTAATATCTCAAGCCTTTTGATTCAGAGCAACATTAATTCATATGATTGTTTCTTTACTCTGAGATCAGTTCAGGTTTCGAATGCCTTTTGTTGAATTATGCCATAACATTTCCATCTTTTGAATCTTATGAATTGAGTTGAGAACTTTGAATATTATTTAGTTGTTGGGACAAGAGCATATGCAGTGAATTTGGATCATTTATGAATTGGAAATTTATTCTGTATTGTTGTTCTTTTGCTGACGTTACTATTTTATTCATTGCTGATTTTATATTGTTGTTGAATTATATTTGGGATATGGGATTGTGATATTTTTTTACACTGTTTAATTGACTTGGTACTTCATGATAAATAAATGTATATACGGGGTCAGCCGGTTTTTATTGTAACCTTATCAGCCTTTTAGACTCTGACTTTCGTAATTTGGTCTGAGTTGAATCTAGTGAATTTAATGTGATTTATAAATTACGTGGCGCCCATTAATTTTTTTTTATCATTAATTAATTATTGAAATTAACTTTACTATTTATTTTTTCTTTTCGAACCACCCCACGCCGCTGAGTTGCCGGAACACTTAAATCACTTTTTTGGCTTTCAGAACTAAACGTTGCATTGTATTTGTGAAATGTTTTTCAAAAATAATTAAATTATCTTCCTGAATTAACAACAGTAGCGCCAGCTAGTATTAGTCCATAATTTATAGTTTGCATCAATACAGACTGTACTTGGATTTTCAATACAATACAACATTTGCATGATGGTGGCGGTGTCTGGATAGCTGTCAGCAGAAATTTATGTGCTATTTTAAGGTCCAAATGACTGTCAGACGCTGAAGATGTGTGGCTTTCAATATCAAGCAATTCGCTCAAGTTTCATTTATGATGTGTTTACCTGCCCCCAGGTGACTACTAAAGTTTACAAACCTTCTGCTCGAGTTTAGAGGATATAACAAGTGACCATCCCAATTATACTTTTGTAGTTTGCGGGGATTTCAATCTGCCTTCTATTGAATGGCAATATAACAATGTGAATAGTAGTTGTATACCTCTTAATTTTACTGATATTCATACTAATCTTTTCGTAGACACGATTTCGTATTGTGGTCTCTCACAATTCAATCACTATAAAAATGTATCCCATAATACGTTAGATTTGATTCTGAATAATGATTACTCGGTCAGGGAGGTTAAAATTTCTAATGAACCTTTGGTTAATGAGGATAGGTTTCCCAATACCCTAGAGTTTGAATATATTGGAGAAAGGGGGATCTCTTCTACTGGAAAAAGGCTACTGAAGGCGAATTTAAATTACTCAACGGCCAATTATAAACAAATTTCAAACGGGTTGAATGAGTTTGAATAGGATAAGAAATTTGAGGGCCTGAGTGCTGAGCAGTGTGTGGATGTGTTTTATGGTGAGATCAATAGATTAATTGAGCTTCACGTACCGAAATCATCGATTAATTATTTGAATTTTCCTAGGTGGTTGAGTTTATCAACTATAAAAGCAATAAAAAAAGGGCTCAGAGAAAGTGGAAACGATTCTAAAATGTTATTATCTATTAAGAATTCAAAATTTTGAGGAGTAGTTCAAAGTATCTAATAGAATCCGATTACTGAAAATACTTGGACTTTGTGGAGTCCTCGGTTAATCTAATCCAAAATCTGTATGGCAATTTGTAAAAAATAAAAGAGGCGCTCCTTATTTCATAGATTCAATAAAAGAGAAGTATACAGGTAAAACAATAAAACAATAACTGATCATAAGAATATTGCGGAGGAATTTTCTGATCATTTTCCTTTCTTCTTCAATCCGTCAAATGTAACGAATTCCTCCAAATTTACTCAGAAATATCATAATGTTTTATATTACCTGAAATTATTCAAAAAAAATTAAAGAACTACCAGAAAGCCGGCGGGGCCCGATAATCTGCCTACATGTCTGTTGTAATATTGTGCTACTGCTTTTGTTACTCCTCTTCACAAGCTGTTCAATAAGTCTCTGAGTGAAGGGTGCTTTCCGACAATACGGAAGACTGCCGTAATTATGCCAATTTATAAATCGGGAAATAAACAACTTTTAGAGAACTATAGGCCAATGTCTAAGTTATGCATTGTAGCAAAAATCTTAGAATCTCTCATATACGAACATCTATACAGGGTCTTTCACGAGGAACTTCACCCATATTTATAAGGGAAACTACTGAACGTATTTTCATTAAATTCAGCACTTATAAGTATTTCACGATGCTGATGAAATCTAAAAATTTTCAAGGCATGAGCACCTCTGGTTTTCCCGGAAATGACGTCAACTTCCGTTTTTCAAATTACAACACCATTTTTTTATTGCAGAAATGGATTTCTTAGAAAATTTCAAGTTATTTTGATGTAACATTTTTCAGTTTTGGTTGGAAAATTCTCTCTGAGCGGGAAGATTCGAAAAAAAAATCGAAAATAGAGCTCCGCTGAAACAAAAATAACTTCAAGGTTTTTGGATGGAAAATTTTCATTTTTGGGATTTTTCAAGATGTAAGATTGATGCATCCACTTTAAAAATCGAAATCGCGATTCATGATACAGGGGATGAGAAAATCGCTTTCAAAGTTAGGGTTGACAAAATAGTGAAAAATCAATTTTTTCAAATTAGAACCCCATTTTTTCACTGTTGCCAGTGATCCTACACCGTCGTTCTTCAGGACGGTTGGTGCCGCTGTCAGGTCTCATTCAGAGTTATTCGTGCATTTTTACACTAGTAAGGAGAAATTTATGTCATCACTTTGTTCCACTCCTCTTTTATACTGTTTACCCAAAATTCATAAACCCAATGTTCCCATCAGACCCATTGTATCCTTCACCAATACTCCAGCTCACAAAATTTCCATATTTTTAAACAACATTTTTCGAGCTCACCTTGACTATAAGTCTGAGTTTTCCATAAAGAATTCATTACAGCTAACAGAGACAATGAAGGATCTCATTATCCCTTCTGGAGCTAAGATCGTATCCTTTGATATCGTTAGTTTATATCCTTCTACTCCCTCTATTGAGGCTGAAGATCTAGTGAATCAACTTTTAGTTTGTTCCTGATTGGAAGACAATATTGTTTCTGGTCTCTCCTCTTTACTAAATCTTTGTCTCAAGCAAAACTTCTTTCAATTCAACAGTTTTTTCTATGTACAAACGAACGGCTTGAGTATGGGGTCTCCTTTGGCTCCCATTCTTGCCGAGATATTCCTCAAGAAATTAGAGTTATCCCTCAAATCCCACGTGAAGTTTAAGAAGCACGTACTCTTATGGAAACGTTTGTGTTTTCTTGGGTGACAATTCAGAACTTGACGATTTTCTGGTCCACCTCAACTCTCTGCATCCCAGAATTTCATTTACCATTGAAAGGAGTGTTGACGGCAGCTTGCCTTTTCTGGATGTTTTGTTGCGTTTGGAGTCAAATAAGTTGACGGTCTCAGTTTACAGAAAGCCCACAACTACTGACCATGTCATCCCTTATTCATCCTGCCACCCATTGTCGCACAGACTTGCCGCTTTTAGGTCCCTTTTCCATAGACTTTTTTCTGTCCCTTTGTCACCGGAGAATTTTAATAATGAATATAATATAATTTTACAGATAGCCCTAAACAACAATTTCCCTATTGACTTGATTGCGAAATTGTACGATAAAATACGTTTATCTTTTGATATCAGATCTAGGACTACTCTTTTCCCCACTAGGAACTATTCTGGAGTGTTCTTGAGCTTGCCCTACATTCCGGTAGTTTCGGAGGCCCTTGGTAAATTTTTCCGTTAATATGACATCCATGTTTCTTTTAAAGTGGCAGGCACATTGAAATCACATCTATCAAGGGGCAAAGATTCTCTATCCCCTACGAAGAAAATGGGTATATATAGACTCGATTGTTCTTGTGGTGATTTTTATATAGGACGGACTTTCAGGAGCATCAAAGTACGAACTCGAGAACATTTTAGAGCTATTGAGAAGAACACCCCTGAGAAATCTACATTTGCTGAGCACATTTTGAATAACATGGACCACTCCCCCTCTGCCGCCCCAACAATCTTGTGCTCTCCATCCAGCACTTCCGTTTGCGATACTCTGGAGAAGGTTATCATTTCTAGGTCCAAGTATAACACCCCTACAAAATTGTTAAATACGCAGCAGGATTTTCCCGAATTGGTGGTTGCCCCACACCTCCTTCACCTTCCACCGCGGTGATTCCGCCATTTTTTCTCGCCTTTGCCGCCCTCTTCTTGTGATTTAACTTAACCAGTTGCTTTTCAGTTTTCATTACAGTTCCCGGTTCCCCATACAGATGGAACGGCCATCTCCTTTCTCACGTCCCTTCACAAAATGTCCGACTCGTTTTGACTATAACTTTAAACATCTTTCTGTTGATCTGGGTGAGCTCTTTAGTAGTTAGTTTATGTCTGTTACTTTGTAATTTCCTTAAAAGAATTTCCTCCGTTGTAACTTGTTTAGATTTCATTTTCCCTTTTGCTTATATTGTAAAATAATTTGATTGTTTTATTTATTAATTTTGTAAACAAACAACTACTTTCGTGAACTTTTTATTTTCTCTTATTGTTTGTCTTTTCTTCTTTTATAGTGCCTGAAGATGACCTAATTAGGTCGAAACATATGTCGCAATTTATGAAAATAAAATTGGAGTAGACATAAAAGCATATTTTTTCTTTCGAACTTCATAACGATCTCAAGGTCAGACCTGGCACATAACAGAGTATAAAACACTGTCTCAAAGTTCGCCAAATACTTTCAAACGTAATCAGTTTATTAATATCTAGAATTATTTGACTCTCCACATGCATAACGCAAGATACAAAAAATCGAAAGCTGGACTTCAAAAATAAGTCGAGATTGAAATGTTGAGTAGCTTAAAATAGAAATTTCGAGCAGCTGAAAAAAGACCGGTTCTCTATGGAAAAATTTTGGATGCATTCAAATTATATTTCAATCTCATGTAGTGTTATTTGCTAAGGAATAAATTTCAGAATGGTATGAATACCAACTTTGTAGAGTTCAATATTTTTGAACTTATAACTACGTCACATATACAAAAAAGCGTGACATTCCAAATAAAACAAATGAAATATATCTGTTGCCGCACAAAATCCTTTGAATTTTCAATCGCGTACGAAATAAAATGGAATTGATATTCTTCAACGTATATTCTCCATTCAAACTTTCTAATTCCTCCGAATGATAGATGAATATGAATTTTATCAAAAGACTCATAATTCGAAAGATCTTTATTCAAAACCGTTATACAATCAAAATAACAAAAAGGACCAGTAATTCTTATTCAAATTGAGTATCTCATTGAGTATTTGAAGTTTCTGTCTGTTAGTAAAAGGCTGTTAGTAAGTACTATGCCGAACATGAGCGCAGTCTGTCAACTAGTTTGTTTATGACAGCTGTTGAAACCAATCGGCCTCTGCGAATGTAACAATGGAAAAAAATATAGAACAAACAGTCTGTCCCCAATTTTGTTTTTTGAACTAAAGTTCACGTGCTAACTAGATGTGAATACTGAAAAGGTTTATGAAGACTCTGTTTTATTGAAAATCCAAGAGCACAAATGGATCAAAGCCTTTAATAACGGTTGGTAGATCTTCGAAGACATGCCCCTTTGTGGACGACCGTCGATCTCTTCAACCAACGATAACCTCGAAAAACTCAAGGAAATTTTGCTCGAATATCAGCATGCTTGTTAGGCAGATTGCTCGTGATATCAACATTTTTCGTGAAACCACTCGTTTGATTTGGGTGAACTGATTTGGAATGCATCTCGTTGCCGCTCGGTTCGTTTCGTTAGAGATGAATTATCTAAAAAAAAATTAGAAAGCACTGACGTGAGGTCAGATTGCTTTGGCGGTCTTGTTGAGCTACTAGCGAGTAAATATTCAAACCATAACAAATCTATAAGCACTCTGATCACGTGAACAATAGTCTTTTCTCGTACTATGGGACAATGTGATGCAAATATGAACGCCTAATGAATGAACAAACCTATATCTCATATTAAAAATAACTATAATTTTCCCCAAGTTTTGTTCGAAGCTATAATTCTCTTCCCCTAAAAACTTACGTGAGTGCTTTTCTGAATTTTGACAACGTATATTATTTCAGCCATCGAGATTGAATTCTATCTTTATGACTTCTCGTTATGAAAAATTTTGATTAATATCACGCCAACTGACACTGATTAATAAGCCCGGCATTTTTCAATCGAATATCGATCTGTGATGGCCATCGTTCAATGAAAATCACCGGGACTTCTCTCATTTCTCTTTTCTCTTGAGTAAATGGAAAAAATGATCATATCTTCAGATGGAAAAAAAGCTACGACAATGAAATTTGAGGATGGGTAAGATATCGATCACCTCGATATATTCACGAATTTTTATTGAAATTCGAAAAATATCTTATGAGATAGTGAGAATTGAAAAATTTAATTTGTTTAATTACTTGATTATCTTCCAAGGATATGGGACATAAAACAGTAACCTGGCTAGATAAAACACTAATTGCTAATAAAAAAAATATACCTCAAAGAATTATGAATAAGAATTCATATACAAATTAGGAAAAAAATTTAAACACTAAGAATAAATTAGGTCTCAGATCCTCAAAACTTCATTTTACTGACATATATTTCTTATGATTTCAAATTTTTTACTGGTTCTATGTTTGATGGCATCTTTAGACTGGCCCAAAATTTGTTTTCTTGTGAGAATATTACAGATATTTTTTATCCATACTAACAAATAGGATTTCACAAATAAATCTGGAAAAATGTCTATAAAATTATGGTCTTAACGAATCAGATTGTTTTAGAATATCTTAGAAGAATCGTCATTTATATTCTACATCTATTCAACATCTGTTCGGAAGAACCTGCGTGGAATTGAATGTTGGATAACAATTTAAGGTTTTTTGGATGGAACTTCAAAAATTTTGCTCAATAGTTTATAACCTTTAGGACTCTGTTTGGAAAGAGTTAAAAATAAAATATTTTCATGTGAGGTATGGTATAATTTCTTTCCTTAGGCTTTAGTTTCTGATATCTCATTTGAGATATGAGTAAATTGAAATTGGTATAACTCTCGATTGAAATATCAAATGTTATAAGTAGCTACGGCTCATTTATTGAAGCCCTGTATATTCTTTAATTGCGTAGTCGAGTTTGTTGAACTCGCATCTCTCATCATTATTATTATTGTGGAGATATTCGTAGATTTCTGTTTACGAAAACCTGTTGTTTTTTATTGTATCACGATGCCGAGTCATTAGAGTGTCGCGTGAATATCTCATTGAAAAATTTATAAATATATCTACCAGTGGTTAATTTAGTCCAATAAATACGCTGGGCTACTTAAAATAGAAAATCCGATATATTGTGAAATTTTTTGAAAAGGTACCTAAATGGCTTCATAATGAAGTATAAAAAAATAATAAAGCACTCATTTTCAATCGAGTTAAAGAAGCCGAGAAAGAGCCAATCTCAGAAGGCAAAAGAAGAAGTTTCGATTTCGATTCTATGTAATTTTCCTAGTAGTATAGCCATGAATGCATTAATCTAAAAATTGAGAAAAGCACTGACCTGAGGTCGGGCGCTTTTGCTCGCTTATTATAAAGTTTTTTTCCGTAATCTGGAACTTTGTGATTCTAATACAACAGCTACAATGAATGAAAAAACTTATATCAGGAATTAAAAATAATCAATCACAGTTTTCCGTCAGTTTTGTTCGTAGTTCGAATTCCCTCCCATTAAAACCCTACCAAAAGTAGGTACATATTCTATCAAAAACCATTTAAAATATCCTTTCTCTAATAGGTTTTTGTCCTTCGAAATACCCTATACAGGCTGTTCCTAACTTGAACGTTCAAACGAAAAGGGAATATTCCTCAAGTCAGTTTAAGGAAAAAAAGTCCAATAAACACGAGATCGCAAATGTTTTCGAGATACAGAGTGATGAAGTTTGAATTTTTTTCGAGTAAAATTTTTTAACTTTAATTTTCAAAACATAAATGCTCAATGACTTGATGTGTGAAAACTGACATTGAATTCATTGTCACCCCATGGGGGGCTGAAATAAAGGCATAAGGAATATTCGAAATGCCATCAATATCTCAAGAACCTGACATAGAAACGATGCCAAATTTGGTGATAATTTGTGACTTATATTACTCAAGCTTAATATATGACTCACTTTCAATTTAACTCCCTGGGGGGCTAGCCGAGTTCCAGCCGAGTGATCAATGAAAAAATTCATAACTACCAAAATATACATAGAATTGACATATGTCACATCTACTTGTACCCCAGGGGGTCTGAAGGTATTCACCCCAATAATTAAATATTCATAAAAAATCAACCAAGAAAGGAAGAGCTTTATAAGCTTCCGAGAATTTTCACTGAATACATAAGAAAATATTCAATTACTTATTTCCGGCTTGCAACTCCAAGGGAGGTAGTAATAACGGCATAAGGAATAATATTTTGATTGGTCTTCTCGGAAGTGAGGTTGAACATTGTGCAAACTGCAAATTTCCAAGATTCTAATTCACACAACCACTTGATCGGGATATCGCCTCAGAGTATTAACCACAAGACGGCTCCATAATGGACTACCACTACTACTACTCTTGCAGTTATTAATGCACAGTCGGTTGAAGTCGATGGTTTAGCATCTACTGTTTGTCATTACCTCATATTTATATTAGACATATTTTGTGAATGTCATTTCATAGGCACCGAAAATTGATGCCAGAATCAATGTGTACCATCACCACTGCATGCGCATGGGCTTTTTCAAATTTTGCGCGCATTCCCCAGGCGATGTTTGATTGTACAGCTAGACTATGCGATCGGATTGATTGCGTGACTGTTCGCTAGATGGTATAATTAGTAAATCTAGTCAGGCGCTATCGGAAATATTATCAATTTGTAGAGAAGAAATAGCTGCAGTCATCAATAAAATGCAACGAAGACAGGGAACACACTTTAAAGCGCTATAAATCACGAAATAAGAGCTCTAAATCCTCAAAAATTGGCGATATGAAATGATTAAAAGAAATTTATAATATCGATTCAGTATATATTTTCCAATATAAGGACATGCTCGTGCTATTCCGCGGTTGACATAATGTATTAAAATAACGTTACCGATTGAGCAATTTTGATGCTAGGGCTTCAGTTGTTGGAATTCCGAACTACAAATCCATAGGTCTCTCTAATCCTCAGCTTCCAGATAGAAATGAGCTTTCTTGAACCGTCTGTCTTCGTTGATATAATCACGTAATATATGCCACGAAATACCTTCTGATAAGGTTAGGTACTGATTTGCGAATGAAAGTAATGTCTAATATGTCAGACAAAAATGTTTTGAGAATAAATGTGTGAGCTAAATTGTAGGTTCGTTCTGCGTCCCTGAGAATGGGGACCCTAGGGACAAGACCTGTGTGCCCCTATGGTTAGTGTTGGGTAGTACACGTCTTAAAATTGAGTTTGTAAGAGATGCCTCATTTTGTTCTGAAGCGGTACATTGTACCACTTCAAATGAGACGAGAGGGTCTGGCCGTTCATGACGCGATACGATGTCGGGACAAAATTTGTACTAATATAGATGACGGGTTGTTGAGGCGGTGTAGCGTAGCGAGGGTGAGGTAGGTAGGAACTAGAACATACACTAATTCTCTCCACGGCTCGGGAATTCCGGACCAATCAACGCGAAGCTGATGTCATGTTTACGAATCTATTCAATTGATGCTTGTCTTTGTGGTTTTCTCTTTCTAACCGTAGACTCTGGACAATACGTCACTTGACATCATGCTTTGGTTTCACTAAAAATTTTCAGACTTCGCTTACGCTACGCTTTATTCTCCTTAAACACCCTATATAGAAGACATTTTTCTTTATACTTAAAATAAGCCATTTTGTGTAGTGTAGCAAATGATTTAAAAATTATGTTTTTTTGTGTGATACTAATATTGAAGTACATAATTTGCAAAAATTTCAAATCAAATAGATATATCTATTGAAATAGATATATCACAGCTTCCTTCTCTTTTCTTCGATATGAGATCAATGAAAATTAGAAGTTTTTTTATGTTAAAATCATCTTCAACCTTCATTCTTTCGACGAACTTTTCAATACTGATGTATAAAGAAAGATACTGTGGAAAAATCTCGCTAGAGTGACAACCGATATAAAAGATTTTTCTTTGTGGGACAACAAAGGTCCTGATATATTCCATAGATTTCAAAGTTCTCACGTATCATTTCTAACTTTTTTTCACGACTTGCAGACCCAATAATGAGATAAGATAGAAAATATTTCAAATTGGAGATATCCAAAACGAACAAAGATATTCCAATTCATAATATACAAGGTCTTTCACCAGGAACCTCACCTATATTTATACGGGAAACTACTGAACGTATTTTCATGAAATTCAGCACTTATAAGTATTTCACGATGCTGATGAAATCTAAAATATTTTCAAGCCATGAGCACCTTCGGTTTTTCCGAAAACGACGTTTTTCAAATTACAACATCATTTTTTTATTGCAGAAATAGATTCCTTAGAAAATTTCAAGTTATTTTGATGTAACATTTTTCAGTTTTGGTTGGAAAATTCTCTCTGAGCGGGAAAATAATCTACGTTATGTTTACGTAATAATTCAAGTTCGTGATAATTGAGATTAGTGAAAATAATTGGGGAACAAAGATGGTAAATAAAACACAACGGTTAGACCCAGACAATCAGCTATTTATTAAGGGTCTAAAAAAATATAGGGGAAAGCCTCAGGCATAAAACCCCTTTGTTTAGGTGATGTTAGGGCACTTGTTTAAAACTAAATGATTAATGATATTAACAGTTAGCGAAGGTGAATATAACAATCCAGGCAAAGAAACTTGTCACAAACTTCCCGAATAGCCCTTCACAATCATTAAAACAAATCAATAAATAAGGTGTTCTAAATACGCTTCTTAAGTTGAAAGTTTAAGTGACAAAAACAAAAAAAGGAATGCCCTTCAGTCGGAGAGTCAGGGGTGGAATTGCACAATATATGAATATTTATTGTTATTTCATTTAAGGGCGCCACGTGGTTATTTTAAGTAGTCCTTTTCCTTTAGTGATCCATTTGATACCAACCACGAAGCATCAAGAAAAATGTAAACTTCAACAACTGAAACGCAAAATATGTCTAATGCTCTCTATTCCAAATTTGATGTGTAAAACAATTACAAAAGAGATCTGTATTGTTCCAATAAACTATGACAAGGAAATCTTTGTTCTGCGGTACCCTCGTATAACGTTATACTCAGTTTCCAATAAAATTGTTCTTACAAATGTTCATTAATTGAAACACAATAAAAAAAGAGCGATCAAAATACTTGATCGTTAATTAAATAAGGTTGATACAGGATGGAATTTTATCCAACGAAAACAATTATATCTACAAGAGAATTGATCTGACCTCGAGTTAGCTGAGTTATCACCACTCTCTTCTCCAACAAAATGATATTCCCAGACGTCAGGAAACTCTTCTGAATTATTTTAGAAGTGGGTGGATGACTGTCTTCGCCCCCACGGTTTTCAGTGGTTGATGGCCCACAGGTGCTCTGGCAGTGACGTAATCAACGAAAAACGGTGGTAATTTGCAATCAGCACACAAATACAATGAAAATCGCAAGCCGAGAGAAGTACTGACCATCAAATACTATAAGTTATAGTAATGGGTAAAAAGCCTTCTGCAATAAATAAACAAGAAACCTCAGAAAAAAAGAAACAAAAAAAAGGCAAACGTTTGAAAGTGCTTACAGGATGTTGGGCAGGCTAATTGTAATTGTTTGATTGTAAAAATCCGACAAAGTCGTATTGTTTTGTACTCCAGGTAAGGTAAAACGAAAGGTACGAGCACAATTCAATATTTGAAACAAAACTTTTCCAACTTTATCTCCGTATAAAACGTTCAATATCTTCGCTGGAAAAGACAAACAATAAATGAAATACGTGCGTATCGAATCTCACATCTGTCGATCTATCGATAATCTTCAGCGCATTAATATTACCAAAAAAAAAAACATCGCGATCGTACTTGCGGTCTTCGAATATCACTGGAACCATTGGCGGAGGCATTTTTAGTTTCAATCAGGCTAAATAAAAAGAAAAATCCTGGCACGGGAATTCAAAACCGTGACAAACTATAACAATACAGCACAGACAATAATCAGGATATTCAGAGCAACTTCCATAATACAAGAGTATAGTAACATAGTAAATATGGCAACTTCAATGGTACAACAAGAATTAATAATCATGGCAAATGTATACTTCAATAATACAACAGGATAATAATCATGGCAAATAAGTAATCGACTAATTATGACCATCGTCATGGTAACGGCCCCAGGGTATGTGAGTCATAACTATAACATTGTATGAGCTAAGTAATTGGGAACACGGGGAAGGTCATGGAGTTCCAGCGGCGGCTCTGAAAAAATGACAGAAAGTTTCGCGGTTGATTGAAAAAAGGTATATTCTCTCATGCCTTATAGCACATGATGGTAACGGTCCCTGCCTTAAGGCGTTTGGAACCGGCCCTTCAAGGCCTTCGATCCAGGAACCTAAGAAATCTCATACAACAGTATAGGAATGGTCCACAATCTCGAGACCCCTAAATGAAATATCATGTAATACGATCATATAGATAAATAGATAGCAGTACGAGATCAAAGCATAAATAAACAATAAATATAAAGTGAATAATAAGAACCAGAATGCATTATAGACATAAATAACAGAGACAGGTATAGGTAACGATAATAAGCAATATAAATAATGAAAGCAGAGAATCTACATAAACAACCGAAGGAAATATACATAACGACAACAAGATACATCACGACAGTAAGAAGAATAAGTCAACACAGTACGAAATATACACAACAATAACCATGAATAGTAAGACAAGTACATTACACAGTAAAGTGACCAAAATTACAACAGCACGAGACATACATAATGATTACATGAGACCTTCCATATAACACCAGAGTGCTACGTACACTGGTTACATCCATTATTCCATATCGACCATACTAGTACTACCACTAGTGGAGGTCTCCATATGTTCCTGCTTAATCACTGGCTCAAAACCCCAGAGCGATTGGCAATTCCTATTGCACCACAGGGTACAGTAAATAAAGTTGATCGGTTACACTCCAGTAACACATTGTAGAAAGCTGAAAATAAGGCGTTCATTGTTATGGTAGACACCTGAACTTCAAAGGCAATAATATCGAAAATGATGGAATCACATGCTATAAGGAGTTACATGAATCAAACAAAGTATCAAGTGCACAAAGGAGATAGAGTTATATGAGTCAGACAAAGCATTATGAGAACAAAGGAAATAGAGTTATATGAAATTAGACAAAGCATTATGTGAACAAAGGAAATAGTTATATGAAGTTAAACAAAGCATTATGTGAACAAAGGAAATAGTTATATGAAATCAAACAAAGCATTATGGGAGCAAAGGAAAGAGTTACATGAAATCAAACAAAGCATTATGTGAACAAAGGAATCACATTCACAAGACAACAGTACTAATGCCAAATGCCCAAACACCACCTAATACATCATTGAATGAAACAATAATTAAGGAAACAATCTATAATAATGGCATAGATACGAAAACACTAAATTTCCTGAAACAATGAGAATTCCAATGTTGTTTACCAACAAAAGGGTTAGTAAACTGAATGGGTCTTTTATAATAATTAAATTAATCTGAATTCTACCTGAAAAATAGATTCGAGTAGTATTCAATGTAGCAATGGCTTCGGTTTAGCACTCACACAAGCACTCACTAAAAACTTTCGAAAAAGGAACTTAATTCGCTCAGCAGTCAACTGATAATAATCATCAACACCATCTTCGATTCCTCCCTTTCTCTGGTTCCCCTGACACGCAGTCGCATAACGTGCTAACTTCACGCTTCTAACCATAGAATGTATTTTGACCATCAACTCTCTTTCGCGGTATGTGAGGGCAGTGGCGTCTCAACATAGGGTGAAATGAGACTACGATTTTTTTGTATGAAAGAAAACCTAGGATGTTACACCAATCATCGAAAATAAAATTGTTTCTCTGTTGAGTTCAAAGAAACTCCAGTCATATTCGGTAAGAGGTGCAAAAGTGACAAGACGCCGCCGAGCCATAAAACCCTCCGTAAGTCCTTAATTAACGACATGAATGTTCTGTCTATATGAATCAGTACATCCCCTCATCCCTCATTTACCTCTGTCTCTGTCGTTTTTGTACCAGTGACCAGGACCAGGACTCATCTCCTCTCCCTCTTTGTATTTGTCACTTGACTGCGTGGTCCTCATCGAGAAGGAGTGGGACGTTTGAAGTGAGGTGGTACATTGTATAAAAATGAGCCGCTCTTACATTTCCTCGTCTTACACGGGACAAATGAGCCGCCTCTTGTAAGAGGTACCCATCACTACTTATGGTAAAGGCGGTATTGTGTTTGGGATGTGGTGATAAAGTCATTATTTTCATCTCTGTATTGCATTTCTGCAGTATCTGCATTCTTCTCTGACATTTTGAACCCGTATTTGGATTTCGTTGTATAATCCAGATGAATAAGATGAATAATATAAGGGGCGAGTCTATGACTATTAAATTAATTTCAACCATATATTCTTGAGACCGAAAGGAAAGTTCTTTGAAATTCGGCCCCGTTCAAAAATTAGCTGTTATGGAAATTTCACAAAAAAAATTGTTTTTTTCTTATATCTTCGTAATGGATAAATCGAATGAATTCAAATATTGCACAAGGTTTTAAAAAATTGGACATAGTATTAAGATTAAACACACTTGATCTATCCTCTAAAATCTTCGAGTTAATGCATCAACAACGTAAAATCTTCAAAAATTGCTATCAGATGGGAAGTTATGAAACACATCCTAGCAATTTTTTGTGTGCTTGAAAATTTTAGAGGAATTGTTTATTCTACATTTATACTCATGTGTGTCATGAATGTACCGTTCCCAAGATATTCGATGTTAAATGAATGTAATTAAAAAAAAATTTTAGAAAGCACTAATATATTATACTATACAGTGTGGAACAGCCAAATGGAATAAATTCGATAACGGATAAATGAGAGCATGTTTGGAAAAACGCTTGGACACAGCGATTTGTTTTTTAACTGAGCATTTTTTTCAAATAAAAAAAATTATATAGGGTGCGTCATGTGACAGTGGCCAATACCCACTTTCTTATTTTAAATGCAAGCCCCTGTATATTATTAGTTTTTTGGATTCTTCAGAAAGACATAATCATGTTCAATGTCCTATACTTATCTTTAACTGTTTCGGAAATATTAAGTGTTTTTAGATTTATTACAAAAATTAACATAAAAAAAAAATATTTTATTTCACAAATTCGCTACATTTCACTGAAAACCTAATAATTAATACTGATTATTTCTTAACAATTAAAAAAAAAACAAAAAATGTCAATGTAGTAAATGTTCAAAATGCTAGCCGCGAACGTCTTGGCAACATGCTAATCTGGTATAGAAATGTCTTCTAACATTACTCAACCAGTGGCGGATTTACAAATTTGCCGCTAGTAGGCCATTCATTTTTTGCCGCCCCTACTGACTTTTGAAATTCAATACGTTAGTTTAATCTCGTTATTAGTATGATTATGAACTTAATGATATTTCTGTCAGTTACTAGATTATTTTTGCAACCCGCTATGTACTGAAGAGTTTAATGTTGACCTAACAAGTTTATTTGACAGGCAAAACAAATAACCCCCGACTTTAAATTTGTAAAACCTTTGTAACTTTTAAACGGCTCAATCGATTTTCATCAAACATGTCTAAGAACACTCGCCTGTAAAACACCTGTAATACAGAAAAAAACGTTCGGGTGCTATGATGCCACAGACAGACACGTCAAACTTATAACACCCCTCTTTTTTGCGTCGGGGGTTAAAAATCGCAGCATGTACTAATCATAAAGTGGGGAAAGGCATGACTTAAAAATACCTACACTATATGAACACAGACAAAATAATGAGTGGTCAGAAAACATTGTTTTTGTTATATATTTTTTATTGCACTTAACAGTTTGAAAACAATACAAACAATTTCTATTAAAATATAACATGTTAACAATCAGTTAATGTTGACAGACAATGAGATCAAATAAGTTTTACATTATTTTCTTGCGAGATTTTAAATTTGCAAAATCATCAATTATATCGTCGTATGAAATCTTTTTCATAAGTTCTGACTCTATTCACAAAAGAGATCAAGTATTAAGCTTTTCTTGACTTAAAGTAGATAGTAGATTATTTTTAACCCGTTTTAAGCAAGAAAAGCTTCTCTCACCTGAACAATTTGTCACGGCTGTGCACAGAGCCATGCGAAGTGCTATATCCAAGTTTGGATAAATATGCTCCAAATTCTATTTTCGCAGTCACAAAGATAGACTTTACTATTAATGCAATGTTTGATCAAAATCGGTCTAGTAGTTTTGGTGTGATTGAGCAACAATCCAAACAACTTAACATCCAAAATCACTTCCACATTTAAAAATTTTAGTAAGATCATAATGATTTGAACCATCCAAGAATAGTGAAAAGTTCGCCCGCAAAATTCAATATTTGACACGACCATCAACGTCTGCCTTCACGCGTCTGCCGCTTTCGGGTATCTGCCCCCGCTCCGCACCTCACCAGCGCTATTGCCGCCCCACAACCACCGAATTGAAAAAAATAAATATGTGGTCCTCCACCAATTACTTTAAAGACTATCCATGAAAAATTTCAAAGAGATTGGACCACGGAATCACGTAGTTCCATACAAACGTTGACCCCCTTATGGGTACAATTTTGATAAATAGTTTATGCTGAATGTTAAACCGGACTTCAGACTACCCAATTCAAGGATATTCATGTAAAAGTGCCCAGTAGTTTTTGCGTGATGTTCATTCAAACAAACTGACAGACAGACCGATAGACAGACAAACAAGAAATTTAAAAAAAATCTAATTCTACTCAGTTACTCATCTTAATCTATCCTAGCGAATTTTTTTCGAATATCTTTAATGTGCAGACTTTTTTAGGTTTACGATTTTATTATAGTATAGATTGTGTACACGTATAATTATAAAAAAATTTGCTAAATTTGCCGCCCCTCTAAATCTGCCGCCCTAGGCACCGGCCTGCTTGGCCTATTGGTAAATCCGTCACTGTACTCAACATCTCAGGTGTAACTGATCTAATCGCAAGCGTGATTCGTCTTTTTAAGTCATCTAAGTTGAGGGGTTTAGTTTTGTATACAATATTTTTGACATATCCCCACAAAAAGTAGTCTAACAGCGACAGATCAGGAGATCGTGCTGGTTTAATATTTCCGAAACAGTTGAAGATAGATATAGGACATTGTACATGATTTATGTCTAGAATTCTCTGAAGAATCCAAAAAATTATTAATATACAGGGGCTTGCATTTAAAATAAGAAAGTGGCTATTGGCCACTGTCACTGACGCACCCTATATAATATTTTATTTTTTTGAAAAAAATGCTCAGTTAAAAGTACAAATCACCGTGTCCAAGCGTTTTTCTAAACACGCTCTCATTTATTCGTTATCGAATTTATTCCATTTGGCTGTTCCACACTGTATATATTATACTATATTCAAACCATAACAAATCTATAAGCACTCTGATCACGTGTATAATAGTCTTTTCCCGTGCAATGGGACAATGTGATGCAAATATGAACGCCTAATGAATGAACAAACCTATATCTCAAATTAAAAATCACTACTCATAATTTTCCCCAAGTTTTTTTCGAAGCTATAATTCCCTTTTCCTAAAAACTTACGTCAGTGCTTTTCTGAATTTTGACATCATATATTATTTCAGCCAACGAGATTGAATTCTATCTCTATGATTTCCCGTTATGAAAAATTTTGATTAATATTACGCCAAACTGACACTGTTTAATGAGTCCGGCATATGTCAATCGAATATCGATCTGTGATGGCCATGGTTCAAAGAAAATCATCGGGACGCATGTCATTTCTGTTTTCTCTTGAGTAAATTAAAAAAATGATCATATCTTCAGATGGAAGAGAGCTACGACGATGAAATTTGAGGATAAGTAAGATATCGATCACCTCAATATATTCACGAATTTTCATTGAAATCCGAAAAATATCTTATGAGATAGTCAGGATTGAAAAAATTTTTTTTGGGAATTTTTAAAAAATTTTCTAGCGTGATGATTTCTGCGAAATTTTGCGAGCTGTTTTGTTGCAGCCTCCTCAACAATATTTCAAGTATCAATTTGATCGGATGGGTATTCTAGTAGTTATTGAGGAAACAAAATTTCAGATGCTCATAACTACTGAACCATCCGACGGATTTGGCCCAATAACGAACTTGACCGAGATATTTGGACAATTAACCTATTCTGAATATGAAAACTCTAGCTGATTCCTTCTGGATGCTAGAGAGGATACGGACGGCCGGCCGGACAGAATCAACTTTCGCCACGAATTCTTCATCAGGGAGTCGAACCCAATCGATTGAGACCATTTTCGGCTCGATATTCCAAAATTACAGACATTCGGGCAAAATGATAGGCACTCTGTTCGGGTGAACAAGAGCGCCAAAAATGAGATAATGGCTTTTTCCCTGGATCTGTCACACACAGAAAAAAATCACTGAGCCGAAATAATTCCACGTATGTCAGCCGGATATACTCAATTTTGAGCACTGATTCTTCATCAGGAAGTTGAACCCTATCGATTGAGACCATCTTGATCTCGATATTTCAAAATTAGAGACAATCAACAAGAAAAAGGGTGCAATAATTATGAATATCGAACTGGAAACGATCTCAAACGATTAGGTGTTCGACACTCACAGGAATAATCCGGTGTTTAAGTTCATTATTGGCCATTCCGTAGATTCAATAACATTCGGAGGAGATTTACTCGAGTTTTCATATTTTCAGAATAACACATCGGTCAATGAATTGGGGGTTAAGGTATGAATACAAAATTTTTTTGCAAAAATTTAATTTTATTCGTCGATGTAATTTCTTTGTAGAGTGATACAGTCATACAATCATTCCAACGTTACTGTAGCTTTTGGATACCACAGGTGTAAAACTATTTATCAATAATGTAAAAAAGAAACGACAATTCCGAAGAACCATCGCTCCAGTGGTGCTAGTTAGTCACGATTGACGTATAATAATCCAGAGAATCAAGACCTCAAGTGCAACCAAAGATTGAATTACAAATATGGAGCACTTCCGACATTTTCTCATCAACTAACCAATGACCTCGGAAATTCTGGCATTGGAAAAGTGGGCGGCGATAGAAAAAGAAGGATATATTTTTCTTTATTTTCGAAATTCTGATTGAATGTCCCGAAAACCTAAATACCAGATTCGATATTTTGTTATAAAAAATAACGTGTTTCTAGATTCTGGAATTATCTTCTCCGAGTTCTCTACAAATGAATATTTTCATAATGCTACAGAGGAAAATGTTCATTATTCAGTATTCACTCAGATACTCAAATGGTAAACATCGGACTATTGACGTTATTTTAGGGTTTCCAATCCAGAATATCCTCAACAAGCCTTACAGTCAAAAAAGTCTACAAGGATAAAATACATTATGATGGGGAAACATTGAATCTTACTCGTAGGAAATAGTTTGCATCATTTGATAGTTCTGAGTATCTTTTACTCAAATGTAGCTGAGTTTCTTACCTCAAATTTATTTACTTGAAGGATTACCAACGTCACACAGACAAAACAAACAAAATTTGATTGAAAGTGATATTTATTATTTATATATTATATTTGACAATTTTCATGAATTTCAATTATATCATTAGTTTCTGCCATAAGCAAGAATAATAAAAAAATTATACGATTTATATATATACGGATTGTATAAAAAATAGGCATTAAAATATTGTGATGCAGTTCAATTTCAACATTTTCAGGTGATGCAACCATCTCAGAATGAAACAGAATGAATATCGTATGATGAGAAAACTTGTGAAAGAAAATACATGGAAATTAAGCAACGCATTATTTTACGCCTTAAGTATAAAATATTATCGGAACCTATGTTATCAGTTTGGTTTTATATCACGCAAAATGGTTGAAAAAAATCAGAAACGAATAATTTTGTTCTGAGATAAAGAATAGCTTAGCATAATCATTGGAAGAAATTTCTCCATAGAATAATCTTCATTATGAATCCGCATATTTCACTGCTTGTTTCTTGAATGGCAAAAATCTCATTCTAGTAAATTTGCCAATGTTGATGACAGAAAGAATGTAACCTCTTGATCGTTTTATATTCTAAAACAATGAAAATTCTTTTCTAAATTGTCTTCATAGTTTCAGAGTAAATAGAGGTGATAAAAAGTATTTCATTTCACACGATCAATAATAAGTTGATTGATGTCTGGAAGGAAAATGTCTAAAGAAGTTAATTTGAGCTCCGAACGAAACTCAAGGACAATTGTGGGTGGTTATTTTTAATTCGAGATAAAAGTTTGTTGATTCCTTCACATCAATTACGGGGGTTGTATTTTTGTTTCACACTGTTCCAGAGTACCGAAAAAGAGTTTAGAACAAACGCCCAAATTTTCTAACCTTTTATTGAGATCCGGGGAATATCTTACGAATAATAGAATATTCATTCTAAATTTTTTTCAGAAGACAGAGAGCATACCAGATATACCGGTTTGATGAGCGTCAAGATATAAATGTCTTGATCTCGATGGGGAACATTTGTTGTGATCGAGCCTTTATTTTTTTTTTGTTTGTTTGCTTTGATGCTGTGGAACAAATTTAGTATACATCAAGTCATTGAACAGACAACATCATATTTTTTCATCGTGTTAAAAATGAGGAATTTTGTACCAGAAAGTGATGATTTGCGGAAAGCAATAATTGTTTGTTTTCATTTGAAGAAAACTGCTGCAGAGTCGCATCGAATGCTTGTCGAGGTATATGGTGATCATGTTCTATCAGAAGCAATATGCAAAAGATGGTTTCAACGGTTCAGAAATAAAAAAAATTATGTGAGAAATGAAGAACGTGGAAGATCACCAAAAAAGTTTGAAGATGCCAAATTGCGATATTGGATGGTGATGACACTTGGAATCACAAGGAAATGGCAAAAATGTTGAATGGTGCACAACAAACAATTTCTGACCATTTAAATGCTATGGGAAAGGTCCAAAAGTGTGGAAAATGGGTACCACACGAATTGAATGCAAGACAGATGGAAAACCAAAAATCACTTGTCAAATTTTGCTTCAAAGGCGTGAAAGAAAATCGGTGTTGTATCGGATTGTTACTAGCGATGAAAAATGGATTTGTAGGATCGAAAGTATTATCCCTACTTATGCGTTTCGTCCCTGGCGCACACATTTGGACTCATCAGTATGGCTTGTGTGCGCCATGCCATAGACGCAGGGGTTTAGAAGTTTGAGGGAGCCGCCGGGAGTTGAACCCGGCACCTAGTACCTAGTCGGTGTGAAACTTGAGCGCTAACTTCTGGGCCACCGAAGCACTGTGAATTAGGTTATGTGGGGCTATATAGAGTGCCGCCAAGAGATCCCTATACACTCCCCTGCCGCTGACAGAGTGCCGCTACAGATTTTATTTAATATTTCTAAACGGAAAAACTCGTGGGTTAATCCGGGACAACCATCAACATCGACTGCGAAACCAGATTGATTCGGCAAGAAGACAATGCTATGTGTTTGGTGGGATCAGAAAGGTGTTGATGTACCACGAGCTCCTAAAATCCAGTATAAACGTTAATACTGATTTATACCGACAATAAATGATCTGTTTGAAACATGCATTGATCGAAAAACGACCAGAATGGGCCAGAAGATACTGAAAGGTAATTTTGCTCCATGACAATTCATCTGCAGACAAAGCAAAACCGCTTCAGGATACAATTAACACACTTGGCTGGGAGCTGCTTCCCCAGTCTACATATTCATCAGACTTGGCTCCTTGCATTACCATTTGTTTTCATCGATGGGGCACTGCAAAACCAAACCGATTCGGCAATAAGACAATGCTGAGTGTTTGGTGGGACCAGAAAGCTGTGGTGTACCACCAACTCCTAAAACCCGGTGAAACCGTTAATACTGATCGCTACCGACAACAAATGATCAATTTGAACCATGCGTTGATCGAGAAACGACCTGAATGGGCCAGTAGACACGGCAAGGTAATTTTGCTCCATGACAATGCATCTGCACACAAAGCAAAACCGGTTCAACATACAATCAAAACACTTGGCTGGGAGCTGCTGCCCCACCGGCCGTATTCACCAGACTTGGCTCCTTCCAACTACCATTTGTTTTCATCGATGGGACCCGCATTGGCCGAGCAGCACTTTGATTCCTACGAGGAGGTCGAAAATTGAGTGCCTGGTTGGTTCGCTTTAAAAGATGAACAATTTTATTGGCGTGGTATCCACAAATTGCCAGAAAGGTGGTCAAAATGTGAAGAAAACAATGGCCAAACTTTCAATGAAATGTTTTTCACTTCCCATTAATAATTAGTGTTTAATTTTCACAAAAAACGCTCATTTCATACCGGTATACCTGATACTACCATCAGGACTGACATATTTAGGTTTGACACTGTATTCTCCATCAGGAAATCGAACCCAACCGATTGAATATTTTCGGGTCGATATTAGAAAATAACAGATATTTTGGCAAAACGATGGCACGCTGCTCTACTAGAACATATCAAAAGGGACGACCCTTTTGAAAATGAATTTAAATAGAATTAAAATCAAGGGCTAACGAAACGGACATGTCAAAGGAGCAGAATGATGCTAGTTTAATTTTTTGCAACGTGTTCTGTTTTACGTTATTTCTTATACTGTGCATTATAAAGTGTTTTGCTTCTTGACATAGAATTTCCTAATTTTGTATTCTTTGTCATATTCTTTGTTGAAAATTTTCTTATGAACTTCATTTTCGCCACCTAATTCTGAAAATGGTACCAAAGAATGCTTTGTATTTAATTGAGATGAATGACGCTTTCACCACACACATGTTTTTTGATGGAACGGAAACAATTGTGGATATCTGAGAAATATTTCACAAAAATGATATTAGTCCAATAATTTCATTATTACAAATATTCAAGCAATAGCGCAGTAGATTTATAGCGAAAAATCAACATAATTTGCTCATTTATGATAATTTAAAGCTTAGTACGTCGGCTGTACACCAATCTCCCCTTATTGGCTAAATTACGAATCACCTAGCACAAAATATTTGTATCACTCATAGTCAAAATCAGTATTCTCAAGTTTCCCAGAGTCCTGAATATTTCCTATGAATATTATCCAGGTTAGACACACAGGCAACACCTCAGACGCTGTTATGTCTGGCATCAGGGCAAAGGTGCATTCGAAATGGTCTGACTTATTTTTATTTATCGTTCGAGTTCAAGGTTGCGAGCATAATAAATAATATAAATCCGTTTACCGAATCTTGCGTAATATTCCAAAACTCAAAGTTTTGTTTTTCCCAAGAAAATGAGATTTTACTTCACTTTACGTTTCTGTATTCCGATCAAATGAGTGTTTATTATTTTAAATCACGTTCACGGAAATCAAACTATTGTTTATTTAGACAATGAACTATTTCAAAACAGCTGAAATTTCGATAAATGAAATGAATCAAAACAAACAGAGATAACCCAAGCGGATGTAAATAGTTGTTGCGTTTCCTAATTATTGAAAAAAAGCATATCATATAATCTACGAGTGTTTCACTGATCATAAGATTTTCGTTTTCTCGGAATATCATTATTAAGGGGTCATTCGATTCGGAATGGAATTTGGATAGTTTTTGTGATCAGCTCATGACTGGCTCAAAAAATTTACGATTTTTCTATAAAATGAACAATAAATAAATCAACAAAAATTGCAGTGAAGAACTGACGTGATGTCAAGAGTTTTTTTTTTTTTGAGTTATATGATCCTCACACGAATGTGCCTGAACACTTGAGATGTTATATGATTATCAAGTACAAAAACAGTTAATTTTTTGAAATTCCTCACAGGGGTGTAGATATTTTGAAGAAAATTTATTTTTTTCAATTAGTTAATTCAAAGAGATTTTCAGTAGGTGCATTTTGTCATGTCTCCTTTACTTCGAGACGATGGTCCCTAATGTAATTTGTCACCGAATGATAGTAGACCATTACAGTTTAGTTGATGCATAATTTTCAACTCCTCCGAACCTTTTAATGGAGAAAAAAAAGTGTCATTTGAAATTAATTTCGGCATTGAAGTACCACCATTGTGCCTTTCTATATAAGTTAAATTAAATGTTCAAAATGACCACCATCGTTCTGGTTACAATAATCTAACATACCTACTCAAGATCATAAGTGAAGAGCAGAGTTTCACACATTCTAATTTTTTACGTAAGGGAGTCTAAAGTTGTGCAAGAACAAAACTGTAATGGTCGACTCTCATACGAAGACAAATCTCATCAGGTACCATCGTCCCAAAGTAAATAAGCCGCATGACAAAATTAACATACTGAAAACTTCTTTGTATACATTTTTCAAAGGGATAATGTACGTATGTAAAGAAGATACAAAGTCCTTGCCAAAAAGTACCACATGATCGAAATTTCCTATTAAAAAAATTTAGAGGGTTGATAGGAATGGCACAAAGTGCTACAAAAATCCTTCAAAACTGCATAAAAGCTTGGTAAGATACAAAAACGAACTGTTTCAAGATTTTGTTGCCGCATATTTTTCTTCTGAGAAAATGTTATTGTTCCATAATTTTGACGCGCACTGTATGATAAAAAACCTTAATAAATTTTTTCCGATATTTTGTCGGACAAAAACGTAATTTTTAAAGCTATCTTGAAAAATTAGAAAACGTTAATAATTAGATAATGAAAAGTTGTTAAATAAATAAACAATGTAATTGTTACTGAAAAAAATTGTTTGTTAATTTCTAGGGAACTGTGAATTTTTATTTTGAGAAATAATTTTTTGAGTAATCATTTAAACAACATAAAAACAAGAAAATCGTTGAGAACAATTGATATTCATTATTAGCTCATTTTTTTAATCATATATTCAATCAGATCTTACAGAAAATGTATGAGAAAATTTTCAGAAAAATGTAATGATACATTTTATATGTTTTACATAAAAAAAAGTCGAGATACACTTTTTTAGTTAATAAATATTTACGCGTCAGATAAGTGGCAGGTGAAGAAAATATTTTTTCACAATAATACGTCAAATTGTATTTTGTTAGCAATTAAAAAAAGAAAGAGAAAAAAAAAAGAAAGAATTCGTTTAAGCTCCAGGAAGCTAAAAAAATATATGGCAATTATTAGAATATTTTTGTTAAATTTATATTGATTAAGTCCCGGAAAAGGTTGTTAATTAACAAAACTTTAGTAGAACAGTTTCAACAGGAATCAGTTCTTTCAGATTGTATGATAATTATTTCAGATTTTTATGGACCATGAATAATTCGAATGCGCTATGATATAATTTTAGTAACTAGACTACTGACGCATGAATTTGCTCCTGACTTTTAACTATTTGTAGCATCAAATAAAATCACTATAGTGTAACATTGAAAATGAATCAGTTCATGATTGAAGTTCCTAAAACGGTAGTTTTCCAATTAAAGATCTATTATCTGATCGGGATCGGTAAGTCGTCTATAGCGTGAACTGCACGTGCAAAAGCAGGCTCCGAATTAAAAATGTTCCTACTTTGACTTCTCCATTAATTTCATGGATGAAGGTTAATCTCTTTCACTTGACAATAGGAATAGTCCTCTATTAGATCTATAATTGGTCATAATTCTAAATGGCTGAGACAGTATACTCGGTGTACAACACTGAACATAATGACTTCATAGCGGCATTTCGAAATTGAAATACACTAGAAAAGCATCATTCAAACCAAAATACAACCACAATTTCTTATTGTGCTTACTACCAACGTTTCGATAGATATTTTATATCGTTTTCGGGTCCAAAAATTAGCTTTTAAAAGAGCTGAATATATTTGAATCTTTGTCAATTATCATTTATTGTCAAGATTGACATTACTCTGAGAGTATATCAAATCTGTGTATCTGTGTTGAATGGCAACTGGTCGAACACTTAAGAGATCAGATGCGATTTTCATAAAAGCTGCTTCCATGAATTTTCTTCTTTAGATATGATAGAAGTATCGCTCCATTTCAGCTGATGATTTTTATTCACAGCATTGTTTCTTTGATGCTAGATCTTCCGTGTCCAGTATCTCATATATGCAATAATTCTTTCTTTTCATTTTCATTATCATGTACAACTTTTGTTAGGTTTGAAAATCAAAGAAAAAAAAATTATACCATGCGAATGCATGAACAAAGCTTTCCTTGAAAGTAAGAATAAATGAACATAAAAATCTTTAACTGAAATAACGAATGATGATCTCAAATAAATTAACGTTCCCATGGTGCGAGTAAGCCACGTTTGACGTAGGATGTCCCAGAGAATGAAGACCCCAACTATGGACCGGTTTCGGGGTCACTGCCCCCCATCAGTGCACTGTGGCACTGAAATCTTGAAGGAGACTATCAGTCTTAACAAATAACGTGAGGAACATGTCTATAAAAGCGCTATCTATATCTTGAAGACTGAACTAGCCTCGCTTTCTCTGTAGATTCACACAACAACACGTGAATGCCAAATTCAACGACTACCAGGGGTGATAGAATGTGTAAACATTAACATTCATCAAAGGACTACCGGTCCGTTTGGGGGGTTTCGCTCGCTACATCATCTTATTTCGGATGAGACTAGATGCAAACACGAAAGGTGGTGAATTCAATTGCATATATGATGGCACGGCTAAGTGAACTAAAATAAGAGAAGATCATCTCAAAGAAATTATCTCATGGTGCGAGCTAGCCACGCTTGACGTAGGATGTCCCAGAGAATCAAGACCCCAAGTGCAACCGTGGACCGGTTTCTGGGTGACTGCACGCCATCAGCATCTTGATTCTCTGGGACATTATACGTTAAACGGGACTAGCTCGCACCATGGGAACGGTAATTTATTTGAGATTATTTTTTCTTATTTTAGTTCACTTAGCCGTGCCAGCATACAGTGTGGAACAGCCAAATGGAATAAATTCGATAACGAATAAATGAGAGCTTGTTTGGAAAAACGCTTGGACACGGCGATTTGTATTTTTAACTGAGCATTTTTTTCAAAAAAAAAAAAAATTATATAAGGTGCGTCATGGGACAGTGGCCAATACCCACTTTCTTATTTTAAATGCAAGCCCCTGTAAATTATTAATGTTTTGGATTCTTCAGAGAATTCTAGACATAAATCATGTACAATGTCTTATACCTATCTTCAACTGTTTCGGAAATATTAAGTGTTTTCAGATTTATTACAAAATTAACTAAGACTACTTTTTGTGGGGATATGTCAAAAGTATTGTATACAAAACTAAACCCCTCAACTTAGATGACTTAAAAAGATGAATCACGCTTGCGATTAGATCAATTACACCTGAGATGTTGAGTAATTTCTATATCAGATTAGCATGTTGCCAAAACGTTCGCGGCGAGCATTTTGAACATTTACTACATTGACATTAATATTTTTTTGTTTTTTTTAGGCAGTAGGCAGTATTTATAAAAATTCCTGGTCCTGTACGAGCTCCATCAATTGAGTTTCCGAAAGTTAGTACAAATTTGATATACTTTCACAGTTCGTATTGTGTTGAATGAAAATTGAAAAATTGGTTGGTACAAGAAGAATGAGTGGTGGTAGTTTTTGACCAAAAAATAATTCTACATAAAAATAATAACTCACAATTTGGCCTAAGTTTTGTTTGAAGATCCAATTACCTTATTCCAAAAATCAATAAAAAGAAGGTAAGTATATTTTTTCTATCTGATGTATTAGTTGAATGAATTAAGACGTAGAGGTGATATTGACAAAATTAATTACAAAGAGGCACAGGCTAAAGTTCGCAGAAAGATAGTCCAAAGAAAAAATGAGACATGGGAGAGGAAATGTAACCAACTAAACACCCATATAGGAGGAACCAGAAGTACAGAAAGCTGGAGATTCATTAAAAACCTGAGGCAAAACAAAAAGAATGACTTAATAACATCAATTGATATGAAAACTTGGGAAGACTATTTTAAAAATCTCTTAACGGAGACTAGAAACGAATTTATAAACAGAAGTGAAAACCCAGAAAACGTAGTTACTATCGGGTCCCCTATAAAAATAGAACCAAAAGAAGTAAAGGAAATATGCAAAGGTTTAAAAAATAAGAAAGCACCTGGCCCTGGAGATATTCCACCTGAACTTCTTAAACATGGAACAGATATGTTGTTTACTCTACTAGCAAGACTCTTCAACAAATGTATAAATGGAGGAAAAGTCCCAGAAGAATGGAAGACATCATATCTTTCAACAATACATAAAAAAGGGGACAAAAACACATGCTACAACTACCGAGGAATAGCCGTTAGCGGCACCATTAGTAGAGTGTATGGAAAGATAATAAGAAATAAAGTTGAAAGCGAGTATAGAGACATAGACGCGGAAGAACAAGCGGGCTTCAGAGCAGGACGATCGACCGTGGATCATATCTACGCTGTTACACAGATAATAGAAAAGAAAATGGCCTACAACCAAGAATTACATTTGTTATTTATAGACTTGAAGAAGGCATATGATACTGTACCACAAACAAAACTCTGGAAAGCACTTGAAGAAACGAATATAAACGTAAACTTGATAAAAGCTATTCAACAATTATACGAGAACAATCACATAAAGATAAAAATGGGAAATAAAATATCTAATGGAATCCAGGTTAGTAAAGGTCTAAAACAGGGATGTTGCTTGTCTCCAACTCTGTTCAAAATTTACTTAGAACAAATCTTGGAAAAGAAAATGTAGGCCAATGGGAATTCCGCTTGAAGAGCAAAATCTGTTTACTCTCTGTTTCGCAGACGACCAGATAATTATCGCCCAAGACTATGAAGACATCGAATACATGACAAGGAAGGTTATTGAAGAATACCAAAAATGGGGCCTAGAAGTGAACATCAAGAAAACGGAATATATGTGTATAGGAGGAACACAACAAAACCTTTCACTGGAAACTGGTCAGCGTATAAACCATTGTCGAGAATATAAATATTTAGGCCTAAAAATTACTCAGGACGGAACATTAGATCAAGCCATTCAAGAACGTTGCACCCAAGGTAGAAAAGCCATAACTTTACTCAACAGTGTACTGTGGGACCAAACAATATCCAAACAAAATAAACACATGATTTACAATACCATCATAAAATCAATAATCACATACGGAAGTGAGGTATGGCCACTAAAACAAAGAACCGAAAAAATGCTCAGGACTGTAGAAATGGATTTCTGGAGGAGAGCCGCAGGTAAGTCTCGATTGGAAAGGATTAGAAATGAAAGAATAAGAGAGATCATGGGCGTCAAGAAGGATATAATGGAAGACATTACCGGAAAACAACTCAGGTGGTATGGACATATACAACGTATGGAGGAGGAGAGAATACCTAAACAAATATTAAGATGGACACCAGGAGGAAAAAGAAAGAGAGGACGACCCAGAAGAAGCTGGGTAGAAGGAATAAGAACCGAAATGAGGGAAAGGGGGCTGGAAGAGGAACAATGGAACGATAGAAGAGAATGGAGATTAGAGATCGGAAGACGTCGTAGAACGTTTTGAAACCGATACATATATATATATATATATAATTAAGACGTATTCACTTTGAAGGGGCACTATGTTTCTTTAATGCTAGATGTTCCGCCTTGGCATGGTATCTCCTATATACAATTCTTCGTTCTACGATATTCATTATCAGGTTCAAATTTTGTGAGATCAGTCCTGATGGTATCTTGTGTATTGAATGCTGTTGTATGTCGTATTTATTTCCAATTCTTTCACATAAGGAATTCCGCTTTTGATGTCTTGTCCCACATCTGCTTGTGTTTTGATATTACTGGGTTAAAGCTGACTTTGTCATATTTATTTTGCTGTTTCCAATCTCTTTTTGTGACAGTCTTACTGAGCTGTTACTTCTGAGAGTTTTTGTGATGTTATTTATTTCCTTATTTTTATCTTGTTGGGTTGACCATATATTTCTCTATCATACCAACATTTCGCTACTCCAAATTTAGTATTTAGTTGATGGTTGGAATTGAAAGTTAAATATTGACCTGTGTTTTTTGGTTTTTTATATACACTAGTTCTTAGGATTCCATTTTGAACTTCATCTGAAACAATATCCTAGCCATAAGCAGAAGGGAGTAATCATATTTGGCTGAATTTGTATACAAATATTAAAACAACGGGGCGATAATTTTATTAACCATACATATTATCAACTTGAAAGAAAATTATAAAAAAGGATAGTTGCAGATGAGCTCTGATATCAAATTAAGAGGTTGGGAAAAAAGGAATATTTTTCCTTTAATGAAGAGGATTTATTTAACATAGTTACAATAATTCGTTAAAGCACCTATTTTTTCAGTTACTTCTTGCCATTTAGAAGGTAATTTCATTATTCCTCGTTCTCGAAACGTCTTGTCTCTATTAGCAAAAAATGCATTTTTCACAATCTTCTCTTGAGGACAATTTTTCACTACCAAGAGCGTTAGACATAAACAAAATAAATGATAATCACTTGTTGCCGGATCTGGACTACAAGGCGAACCGAACCAAAGCCCCGAAGTTTTTGGCAGGTCATCAAAGACGTGTGAGGCCTGGCATTGACCTGATGGAATACATCTCTCCTATTCGCTAATTCTGGTCTCTTCTGATCAATTGCTGCTTTCAGTCGGTTTAATTGCTGGCAGTAGAGATCTGTTTGGCCATTGGGCAGTAGCTCAAAGTAGATGACACCTATTCCAATCCCACCAAATACACAGCAGAACTTTCCGGATCGTCAATCCTTGTTTGGCCACCATTTCAGCTGCTTCACTGGCCTTCGACCATGAACGTTTTCGCTTGACGACGTCGTATGTGACTCATTTCTCGTCACCAGTAATCAGCTTCTTCAAAAATGGATCGATTCTGTTCTGTTTGTCCAAGGAATCACAGATGGAATCACGATCCATGAAACAGAACTGCTCGTTTATTTACATTATTTCCATTTGCAGCCGACTGACTAGCATTCCCCCCTTTATCAAAGCAAAATTGTAAGTTGTACCCAATACTTTCTTCGTTTACCTCCATCTTTGATGCTGTAACAAGTAACTAAATCGTTCAGTCACAAAAATGACATAATGTTTGTCTAGAACATAAATAAATTATTTTCAAACTAAAAACGTTGGACCAGATGGGACAAATACAAACAGAGATATAGGTCGATAAAACGATGTGACGACAAAATAATGGATTTCGTTTCCTCCAGCTTTATATATGTATATCATAAATCAAATCGTTTTTGACTTTTGACGCTTCAATCACAAATGCTGTGGGGTACGATCTTCAAGAAGAATATACCTCCAAGACCTGATCTCGTAGCAGGTACATCAACTCAGTAAGAGCAACATTGAAAAACTATAAAAATGCTGTAATACTTTTGCTAGCTGCTAAGTATGACGATAAGCCTTGTTATCAAATAATGCTATAATATACTGGGGTCCATTTGAAATTATAAAGTGTGGTCAGTTTTCGATACAACTGGAAGCCCAAAATTCCGTATGTTTTTCCTCAAAAGTCTTATATGATAATCCCCTATTGTGTTTTAAAATGTATTTTTGAATTAATTTATTGATTGATAGATGGAAATGCTTAGAAGCATCGAATTGATGAATACGACCAAAAGTTTCGGATGGAATATGTGATAAACCAATGATCTACTTAATTGTAGGCTATCGGGGGTTCAGTGGGTTGATGTCAGTATGATCTTCTAATAGCGTAAGTTCAAATCCGGTCATTATTATTCACATACCCATATTCGAATATTATCTGAATAAAACTTATGCACTTCTCAGGTTCTAAAGCTATTTGGGATGCAATCACTATGTGAGCGTATTTACTAGAAACAGTTAGTTACATTGGAATAGATGGAGCTCCTCTGGTCATAATTTTGATCCAGAGCTGCCTATCCACAGCGTTTACCACATATGCACTGAACTAAACTAAAGGATCGATCTGTTCAATATTGAATAAATAATGACCAAACCTCAGTTTTGTATCAATTACCTCTCTCATGAAAATACATTCTTAAATTATATCATCTGGGTTGTAAATAAATAGGTATCCTCTTGACTTCCCGTCAGTGCATTCATATTTTTTGAGCGCCTGTTCAAGGTTTGTTTTGCCCAAATGTCTGTAATTTTTTAATATCGAGACGAAAAGGTCTCAATCGATAAGTTAGCGAGTATATCCGTCCGGCCGACCGTATACTCTCTATCTTCCGAAAGAGATGAGCTATAAAGTTTTAAAATTTATAGAATATGTTAGTGGTCCAAATATCTTTGTTAATTTTATTATTGGGCCAAATCCTTCCAATGTTTCAGGAGTTATGAGCAGTTAAAATTTGATCTACTCAATGACTCTTCGATAATCCATCGGATCGCTTGTAACTTCTACGATGTTCAAATGAGGTTGAAGAGAATAGGCTCGCAGAATTTCGTAGAAATCGACAAACTAAAAAAATTGAATAAAAACCAAGATTTTTTTAAAACTTCATATAGCTCATAAGACATGGATATAAACAAAAATTCTTGCATGTATGAAGGTAATTAATATCTTACAAATTCTCAAATTTCACTATCGTACATCAAAGCCACTAAAAGACATGGGGGTTTTTGCACACTTGGTTTATTTACTTCAGGAGTCACAGAAGTTTCGAAGGGTATTTTATAGTCCATTGGAGGTTTTCATGTTCTGTCAAGCCTGACCAACAGTCGTGCTCTGGGAAAGGTTCATGTTCTTTTATGTCTATAAGAGGTAATTCATTATCCTTAGGTTCCTGTAGAAATTTAAAAATATTTGATTCCGTAGAATTATTGCTTTTTGCAATTTGGACTAAAATATATAAGGTAATAAGGTATAAGGTAATGGACAAGATTTTTGATGCTGATGATGACCTACTTTTAGTAGGTTATTTGTTGAAAACCTTCTGTTGAAGGCAATTCGAGCTTCGAAGAAAACTGAGAGTGGTTATTTTTGATTGGAGAAGTTCATTGAAGTTGATATTTAAAAATAATCAAGTAAGTATTCGTGGATAGTTCGGCAGATAATTATAGAAGCAGAAAAAGGAATTGTTGGTATATACCTGCCGTCACGTGTTTCTGCTTGCTGGCTTCTTCAGGGCATAGCAGCCGTGAAACCAAGGCCAGGAAGGAAAGAATAGAAAAGGACTAACTTTAACACAGGAGACCCCTGCAGGTGTGAGTGAGCAATTTAGGCTTTAACTCGGAACTATACGGTTTTAGAGGAATGCAATGTGTCGCCACAGAGGAGGTATAAGCAACCAGTGAGATACAACCCTTACCCAACTCTATATAAATATAGAAGTTGATCAATCTGTTATGTCCGATAGCTCAGTAATTTTGAGAGATAAGTGGACTGTATTTATTTTTGCGTTTGAAGCTGGTGCGAACGCGAAATATATAATATGAAACAACAAAATTCATATAAAGAAATGCGGTCAACAATGATGACTTACCACAGCGGTGAACTACGATGATTTCAGGGCTCTGCTCCAATTATCAGCTCTTCACAGGGACCCCTTGCTGCGGGATTTCTAGTCCAACTTTTGTTCAAATGCGGTGTTGAAAACACAATCAAAATGCGATGCGAAACTTCCAAGCGTGTAATATATCCAAAAACAAATCAAAATTAGCGTGAATTTATAAACAATTCAATAACAGACGTGATAGCGAGAGCTCTTCTATTGCAATTCGCGTTCAAGATGCGTATGCACAGCGTATCCATAACATGTGCGAAGTCACCAGTGTTGACTTATAAAATTAGCGCGAAATTCAAATATTTAGCGATCGCCTCAGCTTTAAATTTATGCTATAACAAAAAGACCGAACACAATCCATTAATTCATTGAAAATGATATTTAAATATAATCATGACATTCTAATTGGGTAGTTCAGCAGAATATTATTTTTTATTTGAAAACTAGGCTGGTTGGTTTATTGTGGCTGTTGTTTTAGTATCGCACTGTTTCAGAATCCGAAAAAAGACTCCAAAACAATCATGCAAAAGCAGTTGAGTCAGATCTTTTAATTTTTTTAGATTTAGTCTCCACAAGATAATTTGAAACAAACGATTTAGTAAATTTTGGGTTATGGAATTCATTTAGAAAACTATCGTTACTAGCAAAAAAATTGCAGGTTGATTCATTCACTAATCTGCATTCACATAAGAAAAAATCTTCGAAATCATATATGATTCGTTATTTCATTAGCGAACATAAAATTCTTCCATTTAGATAAAGTAAGTCAAACTCTTCGTCACTATTGTCACAGCTGTTAGACAATGTACATTTTCCTCTCATTGATTGACCTTTGCATCGCTCGTGCAACTCTTGATAGGAAGAAAAACTTCATTGAGCACTGTGAAGTTCCACAAGATTTCGCAATGCTGTCAAGGATAACTAGATCTGATATAATTTCGGAATGAATAATCATGGGAGGAACGAACATGTAATGCTACGTTTACATTCAGCCACTTCCCCTGTCACTCGTCATGCCGGAAATATTGCCGCGGCAGCGTCGACGGAAGTCGACGCCAGTGAGTGTCGTTTACACTCAGCCCTCATACTTCTTTACCGGGCGCGCAACCATGGCTGACGTCGAGGTTGTTGCGGCGACAGCTGTATGTCTACTTAGTGTAATAAATTATTTAAACGTTTTGAAAAAGAAATCGAAAAAATGTGGTCGCAATGTAGCCATAAGGGCTTCTTCCATTTTAACTCTTCTATTGGAGTATTGTTCATTTGAGCACTGATGCGATTTCACGCATCGTGTACTTTATGTTTTTATTCATGATTTTTATCACGTGGATCCCATATTATTCTCTCACTTTCGTATAACTCCAAAAACTGTATTAATGTTTCATTACTCCACTCTGGTGGTGGTGGAGTAGGCATTGTTAACAACTGGCGTCTACAACTGGACCTCTGATCACTGTACTTGAACAGGACAGAAAAAGAAACACGTCCTTCAGCTTAAAACGCTGGGCGACAAGTGAGCGAGAGGGCTGAATGTAAACACACGCTTTCACTTCCGCTGCCAGTCCTTTGACTCGCGCACGAAAAACCGACAATTGAGGGAGCGCAGGGCAGTGCAGTGGCAGCGGCAATGTCATGGGAAGTGTCGTATTTACACTCTCGCGCTGCTCACTTCTCTGCTCACTTCTCTGCCCACTTGGGCTGAGTGTAAATCAGGGGTTATGATTTGATTTGGTCTTCAGTATCCTTGCTCATTAGACTTGATTGAATCAACTTGTACATTGAAAAAAAATTGTGAAAAGCACTGATCTCAGATTAGGATCTCTAAGTCATGTGACCCTAACACAGATTTTTAGTTACTCGAAGATGAAATATTATAACCAAGTGTCCTTGATGAAATGTTTTCACAATTATGGACTCGCATCAAAAGAATACAGGGTGATTCACGACGATAACCTACTAGGCGGTAATGGAAAACAATCTGAATTGCTGATATAAGATAGAACGTTGAGGTTTGATATATAGTCCAGGGTCGATAATTTTTAAAACCAAAAAAAATCATAATAGGATGAAACCCATTAGAAAAGGAGGGAAATATGATAAAAATGAAAGGAAAAATAATTTACGGGCGATCTGAGGTTGGGAAGGGGATGGGGTGAGATTTTAAGGGTAAAAAACGGGTTTTCTCGATTTCCGGCAAAACTAAAAGTCCTATCGAAAAAAGTCAAATAGAGAAGTTGTAGATAATAAAAAGATCTAAAACTTTTGTATTTACACTTTTTTCACATAACCTCAAAATTTATGTGAAAAATTCAAAAAACCAAGTTTTTGGTTTTTTATTTTTATCTTTTACAAATATTTTTTTTTAACGAAATTTTGTGAAAACTTACCCTTTTATGTCCCAAATACGCTGTAATTTATTTGATTAAAAATATTTATTTTTTCACCTTATTTTGAATTAATATTGAAAAAACACCCTAATTTTCAATCGAAAATTCACCCGTCAAAATATCAGCTTTTTTCAAAAAGTTGGTATGGTTTTTGTTCGTTGAAATCTCTACTTTCCGATGGCGAAAAAAAAATATGTTACTATGGTAAATCTTCTCAGAAAACGCAAAAATTAAAAAAAAACTTGAATTCGAAAAATTTTTTTTAATTATTATAAATAATTTCATCCTAAAAATGTGATTGCTGCAATTTGTTTCAATTAAAAAGTTGATTTATTTAATTCTAATTACGTTTATGTCATAGAAAATCTCATTATAGATAAATATAAATGTAAATCGTACTATTAAATGTAGATGCTTTATTCTCATTATGTTATTCATTACAATATTTTCAAACACATTAATCTCATCATTCATAAATACCTTATCTTCAATTCTAATCACTTATCCATAAGTTTTTGTCTTTTTGATGGCATTTCTTCATCGTTAGATTCGTCAAACATCTCCGATTCTAGTAGATCTTCTAAATCTTCATGATTATCACCTTCTTCCTCTCCAACATTATTTCCAGACTGCGTTGGTTCTTCATCCACAATATCTTGTGAATCATTAACTTCCTCATAGGTTTCTTTTTCAATATTGGAGCAATTCTCAGAACCATGACAGTTTGAACACAAAATTGTGCATTTTAAACCATGTTTTAGGCAACCACATTTTAAACTGTTACATCCAGTTTCACAGCTGCAGCAAATTGTTTTGAGCAATATTTCCGGAATTAATTCTTTTTGTGTAAATTTGGGCATAATTCCACATTGAAATTGCTTCCAGCCCCAATCTGTTGCTGTTAGTTCGTTACCCAACCAAGTTTGAAGCTGATAATATGCCCTGTAACAATGTTGTTCTGCTGCTCCTTCTGTGGGTGGGAGGTTTGCCAAAACGAAAGATGATTTAATTTTTGCCAATTGATATTTTTTAAACCTTAATTGATTCAGTGTAATTTTTTCATTTTTACATTTATAAATAGATTTGATTAGTTGTAACCCATTTTTTTTTATTTCTTCGTTACTTGCATCTTTCTTATAAAAAACATTGGCCAAGTTAGAAAAATTTTTAGCGTCTAATAATGAATTGACGATACTTTTTTTTCCTTTTCCAGCAAATCCAGATGTTGTTACGCAACCAGAAAAACAATGAGATTCAAAATTAAATCCAAGACAATCTTTTATTACTTCTTTTCCTTCCTTTGCTTTTTTTGTCTTGAACTACAGAATGTAGCTATTGCGGTCTCGTCATTATATTGACTTTGACAACTTCGATGAATAAAAGCTGATGTTAAAGTCTCAAATTTTTTGTATTTATTGTCGATCCTTTTTTTGCTGGATACCACTAAACGATTCAAAGCTGCTTTTTTTATTGCATACACTTGCTTATCATCTGCCTTATTGCAAATGATACAAACAGATTCATCCATACTGATAATCTGAAAAGACAAAATCGAATTAATAATGTCTTCACTATTTAATCATGAATAAACTCCCATGAAAAAAAATATTAAAGAAATCAATGTCAAAATGTATAAATAATATATTATAAATCTATAAAAAAGTATAAAATATATATAAAAATCGGCCAAAAGTTTGTTTTATTACAAATATATTTGCGATATATATTTTATATATTTTTTATAGATTTTGAAATTTATTTTTTTTCATGGGATTAACTAAATTTGTTTGTGCAAAATTAAGGAGATAATTATTTTTTTATCTTGTACTAAAATATCATTTAATTTCAATCTTTAGGTTATGTTAAGTTAAGCATACTATTTTTCAAAGAAAATATTACGATTTTTATGGTTGAGTTGATTGATACAGATAAAAATAGAGATAGTATTTACCTTCCTATGCAGATTCGAAAAGTTTTATTGTTTTTTTAAGTAAACTTGTCACAATTATCTTCAAGAAAATTATTTATAATAATTAAAAAAAAATTTTTCGAATTCAAGTTTTTTTTTAATTTTTCGTTTTCTGAGAAGATTTACCATAGTAACATATATTTTTTTTTCGCCATCGGAAAGTAGAGATTTCAACGAACAGAAACCATATCAACTTTTTGAAAAAAGCTGATATTTTGACGGGTGAATTTTCGATTGAAAATTAGGGTGTTTTTTCAATATTAATTCAAAATAAGGTGAAAAAATAAATATTTTTAATCAAATAAATTACAGCGTATTTGGGACATAAAAAGGTAAGTTTTCACAAAATTTCGTTAAAAAAAAAATTTTTGTAAAAGATAAAAATAAAAAACCAAAAACTTGGTTTTTTGAATTTTTCACATAAATTTTGAGGTTATGTGAAAAAAGTGTAAATACAAAAGTTTTAGATCTTTTTATTATCTACAACTTCTCTATTTGACTTTTTTCGATAGGACTTTTAGTTTTGCCGGAAATCGAGAAAAACCGTTTTTTACCCTTAAAAACTCACCCCCATCCCCTTCCCAACCTCAGATCGCCCGTAAATTATTTTTCCTTTCATTTTTATTATATTTCCCTCCTTTTCTCATGGGTTTCATTCTATTATAATTTTTTTTCACTTTTCATTATTTTTAAAGGCTTCTACCCTGGTCTAATAATGAACTTAATCCCTAAAATATTTCTGGACCTCTACAGCTTGTAGTTATACTTTTTATTTCAAATGGCATACTAATTACGAGTATAGAGGGACCCAAATTCAAGTGCCTATCAGACGTTTTGGAAAAAGAACTGGACATATTTGAAATCACAAAATGGGATGATCTTAGAGTATTATACTTATTTTCCTTTGCAGAATCCTACGCAATCATAAAAAAAACTGGTTCTAATTTGAAAAACAGTTATAGCCAATTTGTGATCACGGTTTCCAACACAAAATTTGAAGTACCCTGTGCTGATATTTACGAAATTCAAAAGCTGCATGACCTTTCCATATTCTACTACTTAAAAATTATGAGAACTGTTTTCGTTTAAGATGTTGAGAATAGGAAAAATGAACATAATAGTGACTATGAATATATGAAGTTTTTCCTGCTTTTTTTATTTTTTGCAAACAAGTCGAGTTAATACAACGATTTCAACAGAAATGAATCCAGCATTGAATACCCAAGTATAAAAGAAACTGCTCAGACCTCAGAAATATTTTAACTGGGTAGATAATTTCGAACAATAGCATAATCCCAATTTTCAGATTTCAAATATGTCCAGTTTTTCAAAAAATCTGGCATCTGTAAATATCTCATCTTATGATAATCAGATCGATTCTGTTCAGAAATAGTAATGCTTGAAAAACTGGCACTCCATTCATTGATTTTCAGCAATATGATCCGTCAGTATGAAATTTATTTTGTTATTTCAGTTTGCTTTGTTAGCAACATCATTTTAGTACAGGGTTTTCCAATAGGGACTCAGCCACACATTTCAACCGAAACGACCGCTATTTCGAGTTCAATGTTATCTCTGTGCTCTTGCAATGTCGTCGGCTTGTTGGCATAGACCAGTGACTTGACGTAGCCTCAAAGAAAATAGTCTTGATGGGTCAAATCGCACGAACGAGGCGGCCAATCGACGGGACCGTTTCTCGAAATTACATGCTCACCAAATGTCTGCTTCAATAAATCGATTGTTATGTGTGCTGTGTGGCTAGTGGCATCGTCTAGTTGAAACCACATGTTAGTCCATACCTTGCAATTGGGGTCAACAAAAATTTGTTATCATGGCGCGGTAGGGATCGCTATTGACTGTAACATGACGATTGTTGCCAGCAACGAAAAAATACGGTCCAATGATGCTACCGGCGTGGAGACCGCACCAAATCGTGATTTTTGGGGAAGCAATTGAGTCTCGTAAATCACGTGTGAATTGCTGCCTGTCCAATAAGGGCTCGTTTATACTGGCTGGTACCTTATGCCGTAACTTTAACCTTAAAAGTTGAACCATAGGAATTTAATGCTTTCGTTCATACTCATTCCCTAACCTTTTCCCTTACCCTTAAAATGTTCAACTTCTAGGGACAAATTCATAGAAATATATATTCATAAATAATTTGGGCAAATTACATATATATATTAGATAATTAGATTAGATTATCTTATAAGTGTTTAAGACTATCTTATAAGTAAGACAAATTAAGAGAATGTAATAGTGGGCGAGTTTTTTTTTTGAGACTTGCGCAGAATCGATCTCTATTGATCTCTATAATGATGGCGGTCATTTCAAATTTAAGAAGAAGAGCGCAAAAGGGTATCATATTATCACATTTCGAGAGATTATAATTTGTTCTGTTTTTCTGCGTTTACGGCAGCAAGATGTGCGATTCATATAAAAATAGATATGAGGCTGACATAAAATTGATTCAGCTAGTGGAAAAGTTTCCCCACTTATTCGATAAAAGGGAAAGAGCATTCAAAGATAAGTTGGCCTCAGAAAATTCATGGACTTATATATCGAATGAAATGAAAATTCCTGGTAAGTTATAGATACTATTTAACTCATAGTTAAATTCACCGAGTAGTATTTTTTTTAGCTACCGAATGTGTACATCGATGGAACATCCTAAGAAATAGATATACTAAAGAAAGGTCAAAAGTTGTATCATCTGGTTCTAGTGCAGGGTGCTCGAGTGAGTGGGAGCTTATGAAATACCTTGGATTTTTGAATTATCACATTAGGAAAAGGAAGACTTTTGGAAATGTTCCAGAAATGAACTTTCATAGTAAAATGCCAAGGTTTGACAACAATAGTGAATGCACAGAAGAAAATTCAATCATCTTCGTAGAAACTATCGAAAGCGATGAGGCTGAGCAGATTGATGATAATAGTACTAAGGATGATAGTAATCTGGAGATATCAGCACAAAACACTTCAGCTCAAAAAATAAATAGTAACGCAAAGAAATTTGCCAAAAATGATCAGAATTATACACCAATTTTGAGTGAAGCTGTGAACGTTCTGAAACAAATTTCAGAATCTAATCAACACTCTAAGAACTCTAGACAGGCTTCAGTTAAGTGCTTTTGTGATAGCTTATTCGATGACCTCATAAAAATGGACCCAAAAACACTGAGGCAATGCAAATTAAAGATACTGCAAGCTATAGATGAGTGTTCCGATTAATTGTTATTGTTCAAATTATATATGTGATAAATAAATTTATTATGAACTTGATAAACTATTTATTTTATTAATATATTCCCAATATAATGTTTCAATAAACAAAACTCAGTTGTCTTCATTCGGTTTAGATCTTCGTGTCACATAATCTAATTGCCAAGGTACTGCTCCTTCGTTGTTCAGATACTGTTTCAATTTATCTCTCACATTGATATTCGTTCTGCTTGAAGAATTCGAACCAATGCGTCCTATTCTACCAAAATCTGATTCTAAATCTAGTCTCCATGAACCTGGTATCACCAGCCCATCATTAATGCACATATCTGCATAATTTTGAGGACAATATGTTTTGGTTGACGTATTATTACTTTTGCCAAGATCTTCAGTACACAGAAAATTATGGAGACAAATGCTTGCACCTATTATCAGTTCAGCTAATTCTATGTCCGTATTAATATGATTACGAAAAATTCGCCATCGAGAAGCTAATATTCCAAAAGCATTCTCTATTGTTCTCCGTGCTCTTGATAGACGATAATTATATATTTTTTTGGATATATCCAAGTTCTTTCCTGGATAAGGACGAAGCAAATATCCCTTCAGTGGGAATGCTTCATCCCCAACAAAAAAATGAGTGCATTCAACATTGGAACCTGGCAATTTTTTTTCTTCCGGTAGCTTGATACTGCCTGAATCTAAAGCTTTTCCAAATGCTGATTCACGAAATATTCCTCCATCACTTTGAGATCCAAATGCTCCAATATCTACAAGAGTAAACCGGTAGTGAGCATCACAAACAGCCATCAAGACAATACTGAATGTTCTCTTATAATTGAAATATTCAGAACCTGAGTTTTTTGGTGCTTGAATATGTACGTGCTTTCCATCAATAGCACCACAACAGTGTGGCAAGTTCCATTTTTCATCGAACTCCTTTGAAATTTTCTGCCAGTCCTTTTCAGTTGGACATTTGAGGTACATTTCACTCAAAACATCCCAAATGGCTCTGCATGTCTCTTGTATGACAGCAGAGACAGTTGTCTTGCCTAAAAAGGAATGTGCAGGACAAAACTTCCATACTACATCCGTGTGCCAAATAGCTGAAAATATAAAATGTTGAAATACAACGACCAATTGCTTAAGAAAATTTACTTACTATAAAGTTAAAACTAGTCGATGTTCTGGGGTCAAGGTAGTCTTAGTAATACGTTTAAGTAATTTATGTTTTAATAAACTTAACAGTTTATAGAACGTTTGTATATCCATTCTGGTGAAATGAAGGAACTGATCAGGTTCAAGCCTCTTCATGTTTCTGAATATATTATTGAAAAGGCCTTCTTTTTGTCTAAGACGGAATATTGGCCTAACACTCCAACAGCGCTTTCTTCGAACATTTTTCACACTTCTGTTTGCTTCCATACCAGCAATTATCATAATTAATAATGTGGCTGTTAATTCGCTAGTGGGCGTCATATTTGAGTGTACCTGCCAAAAAAGTTAAATATGATGGTCAGCACGTATCAAAAAATCAAAACGTAGAAATACAAATTCAAAATGACGAATTATTAATAAGCATAGAGCAAAATCCATAAACTCTATGTTCTGTTTAAGGTTAAGTTAACAGCCAGTATAAACACCTACTGAAATTCTTACGGCATACGGAATAAGGTAAGGGCTTAGGGCATAAAGTACCAGCCAGTATAAACGAGCCCTAACGCATATTTTGCTCATTGACAAATCCATTGAGCCAAAAATGAGCTTCATCTCTGAAAATGATTTTTCGATGAAAATCATCATCGTGGCGCAGCTTACGTCGCTTCAAATGGTCCAACGGCTTCAATTCTTCAAGTCAACTTGATCTTGTACTGGTGTAAACCAAGATCCATACACCGCCATAGAATGGTCTGACGGATGCTCAATTCTTGAGAACGCCGTAGAATTGACTGATTTGGGTCGTCGGCTTTGGAAGCCCGAACGGCAGCAATGTTGTCGTTACTGCGACCGGTGCTTTGTGTCACTGGTACGACAACATCCAATAGCGAATATGTAGACTCAAATTTTTGCACCAAACTTGTGATTGCCTGTCTACTAGGGCGCGAATCATGACCGAAATTGGAGTTAAAGCTCTTAAAGTTGCGGTCACCGACTCCGAATTTCGGTAGTAAATTTTTATAACTTGCAAACGTTGTTCGTTCGTGTAGTTCACCATGATGAAAATTCTCACTTTACTGAATGAATTGACGTTGATAGTTTGATGATTCGTCTAAGGGTTCGTTCACAAATTAAATTCAAAGTTGTCAAGTCCCCATTGGAAAACCCGATACTTGTTATCCCGTAACAATGTTGAAAATAGCAGTGAATCTCTTGTTTTTACATTGTTTCCAAGTATAGTGAAATTTAGTTTCCAACGAGGTTTCCAAATAATATAAGGTGTTAACAAAAATAGGCTACAAGCATACAGTTTTCGATTGTTTTTCACTATCTCCATATGAGGAGAATTATTTAGAAGGTAAGTTAGTTCATTCCATGTTTTGCGTGCTTGTTCCTACTAGAACAGCGTGTTATCGTTTTGCTGAAATGTCTGTAATTTCTTAATGTCGTGCTGAAAATAGTCTTTATCGATTGGGTTTGAATTCTTATTAAAGAATCCATAGTCCAACTTGGGTATGTATATGTATTGTGGAGTACGGGAAATACTCCAGTACAAGCGCGCAAAAGCTCCTGACCTCACGTTAGTGCTTCTGATGATCATGGTAAGAATCGATTTCTTGTAATAATAAAACACAAAAAACAGAAGTAAATTCCTTGTTCTATTATGAAACGCAAAACACATAACTACCGTATAACTTTGTCACGGTTTCAAAATTCCCGCTCCAGTTAGCACCTGCAAACCGAACTGGTGGCGTTAGTCGCAGTGGTTTACCAGCTTATCTCGTACGTTTCAATGGACGGTTGTCGGTGGTCCTGTTCTGTGCATGTGACGTAGGTTGTCAATTACGTCGTTCTTCCGGCATATATTTGGTTGAAATGTCCTGGAGTAATTAATCACAATTTTGCGGATCTGAACAGTATTTTAACTGAAGCCCTGAAAGAAATCTTATCATGTTGGTTTGGTTTGTTCGTTGGTGAGATTTTTGCGCTTAAGCGGAGTGGCGTATTTGTTTGGAAAAACGACGTGGGATTGCATCATTCTGCTTCGAATTGAGAATTATTATTGTACCGTTGCGAGGTACCGCAGATTCTGAACTGTCTTTGAAGTCTTCGAGCTGTTTGTCTAGGCTGACTTTGAATTACCGTCGAGCTGCCGTGGGGAGCTGTCTTTGGGGACCTCCACCAGATTTCGCCATCTAAGATACCACACCTGTCGTCTACCCAGGGCGCATTGCTGTGAGAAATTGTACTACGTTGGCCCAGGAATATATTTGAGCCCAGTTTCCATCTACGAGACTGTAAGAAACTATATCCTTTTGTACTTCAGTCAAACCACGACCTAGACTGTTATAGAAGGTTAGTCTGTAGAATTTAGTTAAAATTGATTAGTATCACCGAAGCCCAATTCAGTGAATACTGTTTAGTACCTAAAACCCGACCTATCGAGAAGGTCGCTTAGATATAAGTAAAGAGCTATTTGTAACTATTACCATCGAGGCTCTAAGTATATACCTTGGGGTGATATTACTGTTTGTTTAGTAAGAGATAAAGCATTATATCGAATATTCGGGTTGTGAAGTAAGAACTAGTTAGTGATCTACCTTCTGTAAGATATATCCTCGTTTGAGGGACCTTGTGTATTTCATTTGGGCTCATTATATTATTAAATAATTGCTCTTATTCTTTCTACCAGCCACTACCTCCTGCTTGTGTGATCGGGCTCGTTTGGCATCCTGAGAGTGCGTTCGTTATTTTCTCTCTTTTACGACCCTGAGATCTTTAGTGTACTTTCCTCTTTTTTTTTTTTTTGTATTATCATAAAAGAGAGTGGCGCCCCTTTATAAGTAGTCTCAGCTCTAGAGCTAGCCGAGGAGGTACTTTGTGCACTCTCTGGAGCCGAGTGGGTTTGGTGACATAAGATTGGCGACCAACGTGCGACAACTTTGAACGTCAATTTATTCTTCATTTCCACCGAACTGTCATAGATATTATATTATGATCTATGAAATGGTAAAACCCTACTCTTCTATGAGTTCAATACACAGAAATGGGTTTTGAGGGTTACGCTTGTCTTAAGATATGACTCTTATTTTGCACAAACATAAGTACTTTTTGGATTTAAGTTTAAGAATGAAAATAATACAAGGCAACTTTTTCCATGGTTTTTCCTAGGCATAGGTACTCTATCAAGATTCTAGAAACATCCTCTGGTGTATATCGGTTTGAATATTCAATACATTATCTGTAAAGCTGAGGAAAATTAGAAAATATAAAAATTTCAAGAAAAAGATTCATCAGTTCACATTGAGTTGTGAATCTTGTGATTTCGAGGAAGTTTTATATTTTTGTAAAAAGTGATGTTGTTATTTGACTTTTTTCATTTTGGAATGCATATTATAATTGTTGAAATAAACTTTACCTGCTATCCTGATAGGAACGATTGAGGATATCGCACTAGTATTTCTAAAGTGACATTACGTCAAAAGAAATACATAGTGAGATAACCAAACTAGTATCTTCGAACATAATGTGAAATAGTTTGAGAAATGGCGCATTTAGTGAAACAAAGTTTTGCTACTGAAACTGTAAGTTTTCTGCCTGCAAATTGTATTAACTGTATAGAGTTGAAACAATCCCCCTGAAAGTTTTCAATAAATATCCTGAACTAAAAAATATACTGAATAAATCAGTGTGAAAAGTAAACAAACATCTGTGCGATGGCACTTTATCTTCTTCTTAAAAAACACTCCACTGAACAATAACAAACGTATTATATTTTCATACTCGAACAATTGTATTGTTTACCTGATTTAAACAGTTTTTATGGAAATGGGTGTACGTAGTAAGTGCAACAAAAATCTTACGAAACGTGATACTCGAATTGGATGCATGGGAGGCTGCGAGGGATGGTATTGCACGGGCTGTGCCTCACTGAGTAAAGCCGAAATTAATGAAATTAAAATTGGAGAAACTAAGTGGATAAGTCCTACCTGCAAAAAGAATGAAAAGGTAGGCCGAAGATCAATTATAATGGGCACTTCGCATGAAGACTCTAACGATGAATATCAGGACGAAGATGTTTAACCGACTACTCGGGATATTATGAAGCAATTAAAATCTATGTCGAAAATAAGTATGAGGGAAATTGAGGAAATAAAACTTTCACAACAATTTTTGTCTGATGACATTGATGAAATCAAAGCTGAAAACAAACAGTTATTGAAGCTTGAACTAAAATTAAAGTACTGGAGAACAGAGTGAATAGAGTTGAGCAGGAGAATAGACAAAATAACCTATTGCTGGTAAATGTCCCGAAAATGGATAATGAAAACCCTAAAGAGATTGTTCATTCTATTGCTCAAGTATTGGGATGCCCTCTGGACGAAAATGATTTTACGGGATACAGAACAACAAGGGACCCGACCTCTCCAATTTTGGTCAGGTTTGGTGATATTAATGATAAGAAGCTTTTACTGAAAAAGTACAGGGAGAAAAAAGGATTAAAAACAAAAGATATAAATTTACCAGAGAATAAAGATAAAAGTAAATCTAATATTTACATTAATGAAGACCTAACTCCTGATAACCAACATCTATTCTATAAAGCCCGAAAATTCAAGAAGGAGGCCCAGTATATGTTCGCCTGGACCTCCGAAGGCAGGATGTTTCTGCGTAAATCTGAAGAATCGAGAATCATTTTGGTTGCTTCAGAAAGAGCTTTACGGGGTTGACCGGGATTTTTTGTTCGGTGTTTTTTTTGTTCGGGTAAATATGTTTTTTTGGCTTGATTATGCCAGGTAGTGAAATTCCGGTGTATTATCAAAACGTTAGGGGACTAAACACAAAGATGACTGAATTTTTTTTGAACACATTGATCAATGATGGAACAGACTTGTTTGTTATAACTGAAACTTGGTTACATGGTGACACATATAATAATGAACTCTTTTCAGATAATTATTTTGTGTATAGAGGAGAAGAAACATTAAATTTGCTAATAAAAAATGTAAGTCTGGTGGGCTTCTTATAGCAATTAAAAGGAAGTTTAGCTCAAGCTTAATTAATTTAAATATTGAGAGACAGTGCCGGATTAACCTTTAGGCAGAGTAGGCGACTGCCTAGGGGCCCCGCGTCAGCTGGGGGCCCG